>CM056810.1:26220394-26305394 GCA_029852735.1 Persea americana | reverse complement strand
CTTAAGTCATCTCTCCCCCATTCTCACTCACGTTTCAGAGCCCATTTTCCTGCAACTTTTCTACTGAACCAGCTAAGAAGAACTTTTCTTCTCCCTCTTCACTTCCTCTTGCATGCCATAGTTAGAGACTTCCAAATGGAAATCTGAGACCATCATCTTCTTCCTCTCATCTTGAGCTTTCCATTGCTGTCATTTTCTTGAGGATTCCGGCTGAAAAGCTCCTTCTTCTTCCTTGTTTCTCTTCGTTTGGATAGCTACAGGTAAGAGACCTTCTTCATCTTTTCAATGTGGTCTTTTAAGCTCATTAGGAGACTCTTTCTCTAACATGCAAACCCATTTTCGAAATGGGGGTTTGGCTGGCCAAAATGATGATCTTTGGATTGGTTTTCTTGGGGTTTTTGTGTAGATTTCGTGGCTTCCTTTTGGGTAGCAGTTTGAGAGATCTTTGGATAACTATTGGTGAGGGCAAGTGATCATTTTAGTCCCTTTTTCTTTTGCATGCAATATTTGAAAGATTTAGCTTCAATGGTTTGTTTGTTTCTCATGATAAGTTGAGCATTATGTTGTTCGAATATATGATATGGTTTGGAATTTTGTTTTAGATTGAAATGCATATGCTAGTGTTTTATCTTAATAGTTTTCATTCAATTCAAGTAATTTTTATCTTGCTTAAATGTTTTGCAAATGGATGAAAGAATGGTGAAATGTATTGTGAATTGAATGGATATATTGCTTGTTGAATATGGAATGGAAATGGCCCCTAGGAGAGCATGGAGGCTGAGGGTATGTGCAGGGATTTGACCAAGAAAGAAAGGAGGTGAAATGGAAAGAAGTGTGTCGGAAGAAGAACTGGAATTCTGACTTGAACTGGGCAGCCGGTCAGCTGGCGCTTAGCTGTCGGTTAGCCGATAGGCCCACTTCGGTCGACCGATAGCCAACCGAGTTCAGTTCGGTTCCATTTCCAGAATGGCTATTTCTGTCAGGAAATCTGACGGTCAGCCGTCGGTTAGCTGATGGTTAACCGACACTCATATATTCGGCTAGCCGATAAGTAACCGAGAGCTGATCGAGTTTTTAAAAGTAGGTTTGTTTGTGAGATTTTCTGGGGATTAAAAACCTGAATATGATTAGGAACTTTCAAGCCAGAGTTTGTGTGCTTGAGGCTCAAAATATCTTTTTACCTTCTGAAACACCAATTTCTCTCATTAAGACATTCGGGTCTCAACCACATGAATATAAAATGAAAGGTCTTATCGTATGCTTGCCAAGTTTCGTTTGGGGTCGTGATTTGATACATCGAATTTCGTTGTCTAGCACTTGCTTTGTTTTGTACAAGTATAAGTTTTGTTTTGAATCGCTTAAGAACCTTGTTAGGGAACACCTTGCAATCTATTCTTGTTAGCTTCGCTTTGCATTGTTTTGATAAGTGTTTTCCCTTGTTTTCGATAAGTTTTGTACAAGTCTCGGCATGTTTTGTGCATACATGAATATCATTGAATACCACTGAGTCTGGACTGCCCTTCAGTCTGATCCACTGTCCGGGGGTCCTTAAACATGTGGACTGTCTGCAGATTAATCGTGTACTATATTACACATCGTGTGTGTCCCGGTTCTGCGGCCGGCCTCCCTATCTATCTTGCATGACATGGGATCGTGTTTTGCGTGTCGTGCTTTGCGTGTCGTGCTTGCTCTTGTCACCGCGTGTGATTGAGAAAGGATGGACTCATTGTGGATTAATGAATCATGATGTTTTCGTGAAATTATGCTAGTTTTGCTTTGCGCTTTAAATATGTTTTGTTCAGAACTCGTGCCATGTTTTAAGTATTGTTATTTCATATTTCAATTGAATTATATTATGTCTAAATTGTTCACCTGCCAGACCGTCGTGTCTGACCCCTCTTGCTTTGGTGTTTTAGATGCAGGCGCCGTTGCCCCTAAGGAGGAGCGCCCGGAGGAGGCTTTTGAGCCACCCCCAGCCTGAGAGTGGCAACCCGACGACTTTCTACAGACGTCGGGTGGGGTCTTGAGTACGACACATGTGGATGGAAATATTTTGTTTTATATTTTGGGTTGTATGGCCTTTGTTGGCCCTTTTTCATACTTGGGAATGTGTAAACTTAACTTAACTTTCTTTTGTCTTTTTGAATCTCAAAAGGTAAATGATGGAAATGCCATGTTATGTTTCCTCCTCTGATTATTGTCTTGATAATGATTTAATTTATGTACGTAGATGTGATGTCACATGTATTGGGAAAGAAAAGATTACTTGCACGCTTTCGCAAATCATTGTTCATGTGAGATAAAATTCCGAGCTTGTTTTAGGAACCCTCACCGCAGAAACCTGTGGGTTAATCATAACAGATAGTTGATAGACACTTCACCACACATCGCAGGCCCGGGTCTCAGTCCTGGGTAGCGACAGGTTTTATCAGTAGCCCACTCAGCTCCACGTCAGCAGCTCCTGGGGCATCATTCAACAAGCACCCGCCATCAAAGGGTCGTAATCTTGGAGCTATCATCACTGAAGTTGGAAGGTTCATTGTCCCCCTACATAGGAAACCTCCCCTTCCTAAGAAGCATCAGCTTTGTAGACAATAGCTTCCACGGAGAGATTCCTCAAGAAACCAACTGCTTGTTCTGCCTACAATATCTGAGTCTCAGGAACAATTCCTTCCAAGGTGAAATCCTAACAAATCTTACAAGCTTATCACACCTTAGAGTGATAGATTTGGGAAATAACAATTTTGTAGGGAACATTCCAGATGACCTCGGCTCTCTATCTAACCTTGATTGATGCACTTTGGCTTAATAAAAACTATCTTACAGGAAACATCCCACCTTCACTTGGGAATCTTTCATCACTTACAATTCTCTCCTTAGCTACAAATAGACTTGACGGAAGCATTCCAAATTATCTGAGTCGACTCTCAAAGCTAAGATTTTTCCAAGTATCGTTGAATAAACAAGCAGGTGTAGTTCCTTACTCCCTTTACAACATTTCTTCCATCGATAATTTTATTTTGGGCAGTAATCAAATACATGGAAGCCTGCCTTGGGATATGGGTGTCACTCTTCCCAATTTGAAACTGTTCTGGGGTGGAGGTAACCGGTTTACAGGACAAATACCTGTTACTTTGTCCAATGCTTCCAAACTAGTACAATTTGATGGCGGTCACAATAACTTTGTGGGACAAGTTCCTATAAGTTTGGGAGATAACCTACAAAATCTATCTTTGCTAAGCTTAGCCAAAAATCAACTTGGAGCAAGCGCAACCAATGGCTTAAGGTTTCTAACGTCGCTAAGCAACTCCAGCCGTTTAGAAGAATTATATCTTGAAGACAATAGCTTTGGAGGCACATTCCCTAGTTCTATGGTCAATCTCACAACCAATCTTAGAATTCTTTTCATGGGGAGGAACCAACTGACAGGAAGCATCCCTTATGGGATTGAAAACCTAGTCAACTTAATTGGACTGGGCATGGAAGATAATTTTCTCATAGGCATTATTCCTTCTAGTATCGGGAGACTTTCAAAGTTACAAGGATTGTATTTGTCAAACAATAAATTCATGGGAGAGATTCCGACGTCAATTGGCAACATTACATTGTTGGGTGAACTCAATCTTAGCAAGAATAAGTTATGGGGGGAAATTAATGAGAGTCTCGGTAAATGCCAGCATCTTAGTGCATTGGACCTTTCTCATAATAACCTGAATGGGACCATACCCAAACAGGTTCTTAGCCTCAATTCCTTATCACGGATCCTCAATTTAACTCAAAATTTGTTAACAGGGCCCCTACCATTTGAAGTGGGTAGCCTAATCAACCTTGGAATTTTGGGCATATCTTGGAATAAATTATCTAGTGAGATTCCAAGCACACTAGGCAGTGGCGTACAACTGGAGTACCTTTATATAGATAATAACCGCTTTCAAGGTACCATCCCCTCACCTTTAAGCACATTAAGAAGCATTGAAAGACTCGATCTTTCGAGCAATGAATTGTCTGGACAGATTCCAGAATATTTCAGCAATTTTCCTTTGCTGTTATATCTAAATCTTTCTTTCAATGATCTTTATGGTGAAATTCCAAAAGGAGGGGCCCTCAAAAATGAAAGTGTCATTTCAGTCATTGGGAATAAAAGGCTTTGTGGCGGTATACCAGCGTTACAACTCCAAATTGCCGTTTGAATGCATCTAGGAAACAGAGAGACTCCACTCTACTCAAAGTAGTAGTCTCGACAATTGGTGCGGTTTTGTGTTCGGCTTTAATCCTCGGTGTCCTTGGTGTTTATTATTGCAAAAGGAGCTCAAAAAGAAATCTTCTTTCGACTCTTCCATGGGAAAATTCTTCATGAAAGTAACCTATCAAGAACTGCAAAAGGATCAAATGGGCTTTCTTCAGATAACTTAATTGGAGCGGGAAGTCATGGTTCAGTTTACAAAGGAACTTTTGACTTTGATGAAAAAAATATTGTAGTGAAGGTTCTCAACCTAGAAAATAGAAGAGCCTCAAAGAGCTTCGTCGTAGAATGCAGAGCCTTGAGAAATGTGCGACATCAAAATCTAGTTAAGGTCTTGAGTGCCTGCTCAAGTTTTGAATTTAAAAGCAATGATTTCAATGCTTTGATTTTTGAGTACATGCCCAACGGGAATCTCGACAAATGGTTGCATTCAAAAAAGGAAGGACAAAATCATTTGCAAAGCCTGAGCTTTACACAGAGGTTGAACATAGCCATAGATGTAGCTTGTGCTTTGGAATACCTTCACCACCATTGTTAGCCACCAATTGCCCATTACGATCTAAAGCCAAGAAACATTCTACTTGACAATGACATGATTGCCCATGTAGGCGACTTCGATTGGACAAGTTACTTTATGAAACCGGATATAGTTTATCTCACAATCAAAGTGATTCATTTGCAATAAAGGGGTCTATTGGATATGTTCCTCCAGGTATTGCTCTCTCTTTACTTGTGTTTTCTTTAGGATGTAGATTTTTTAAAACAGTAAATGTATTCTCTATGTGATTCTACTAGTATCTTTTTGTTATTTTCCTTCTATTTTCAATATGCACTTGATATTTTTTTTATTAAAATTAAAATTAGACTTGTTTGTATTGTAGAATATGGATTGGGAGGTCAAATATCTACAAACGGAGATGTATATAGTTATCGAGTTCTCTTGTTGGAGATGGTTATTGGGAGAAGGCCAACAGATGATATGTTCAAAGAAGGTTTGAGTCTACATGAGTTTGCTAAGATGGCTTTGAGCACTCAATCGACAGAGATCGCTGATCTGCGACTTTTTTTAGGAGAAGGGGAAGCAGATTTTAACAATGTCAATGACAAAAGAGCTAAAATTCTTGAGTGCTTGAATTCAATTGTTAGATTGGGAGTTACCTGCTCTCTAGAGCCGCCAGAAGAGAGAATGGAGATGATCGATATTGTCAAAACATTGCAAGTGGTTAAGGACATGTTTGTTGAGTTGAATGCATTTTAAGCAACGTATAATACTCTTTATGTCAAATGGGTGTATTGGGCATACAAGACTTTGGGCAGTTTCTTCCTTCTGAATGTGTCTCTTGATTTGAAATTAAAAGTTTAATTGATTGAAACTAAACTTAGGATCATCCAAAAACATGAAATTTCACCACCTAGAACCGAATACGGTCCCAATGAAATAATGTTCTTTTTTGTTACTATTAAAAATTTCTTTCCTATAATTTTTTTAGCTTCTTTCTCTGAGTTGTTGTAGGAATCTTGCTGAAATGATTTGAGTTTCTCTTAGGTTTCTTTGAGTTCATATAATATACAAGTAAATTGGTAAAGATATATATAAGTGATTCCTATCTTTCAAAATAATTTCTATTAAGAAATTATTTATAAAATGTTATTTTGGTTTAGTGCTCTTTGTCTTTATGCCTACTACTATAATAAATTAACAATATTTTGTCCTATTATTAAAAAAAATCAATTACCCTATAATTTATGTTTGTGGCATATTATTTCATGAGGATTTTACGGGAAAAATCCCGGAATTTAGACATACCTCGGAAAGGGTCCCCAAATATGGTATTGTACTAACGAGGTCTATCAGGCCTTATTTCATTTGTTTTCAACTTTCATATGAGTGATGCTTGCGTCACTCGTGTTTGATGAGAGAAACGCTAGCGTCACTCGTCTGAGCATTTCCTAATGTATAGCGTCGCTCATGCCTGACGAAGGAGATGCTAGCGTCGCTCATCAGAGCATCTCCTAATACCTTTTTCTTCCTCTCCTCTTCCTATTTCTCCATCTCCCCCGACTTCCCGAGGGTTTTTTTGGCTGAGATTTGTGGCTTTCGAAGACCATATTATGAACTTCTAATCTACTATAAGTTTGCATGATCTTGTATCTGAACAGGGCTATGTTGTGGTTTTTTAGGGGAAATTTTTAATTCTGAACAGGGCTATGTATCTGAAATGATTGCATTTTATGTGCATGTGATTCTAAACAGGGCTATCTTATATCTGAATAGGGTTATTGCATATTTGTATTAACTGAGTTGCAAAAGTGCAATGTTCGAAACGCAGGCAAACGTGATTGTAATTAAGTGAAAAACAACAGATTATAAGTTCATAATATGGTCTTCGAAAGCCCCAAATATCAGGCAAAAAAAACCTCGGAAAATGGTCTAAAAAGTGCCCTAAACAGAGGTACTCAGTAATGTGTCTGTAGATTTTCTTAACCGAGTTGCAAAAGTGCACGGTTTGAAACGCATGCAAACGTGATTGTAATTAAGTGAAAAATAGAATATTATAAGTTCATAATATGGTCTTCGAAAGCCTCAAATTTCAGACAAAAAAACCCTCGGAAAGTCGGCTAAACAATATTCTAAACAGTGGTACTCAGCAAGGTGTGCAGATTTTCTTAACCGAATTGCAAAAGTGTACGGTTTGAAACGCAGGCAAACGTTATTGTAATTAAGTGAAAAATACAAGATTATAAGTTCATAATAAGGTCTTCGAAATACCCAAATCTCAGCCAAAAAAACCCTTGGGAAGTTGGCTAAAAAATGTCCTAAACAGAGGTACTCAGCAAGGTGTCTGTAGATTTTCTTAACCGAGTTGCAAAAGTGCAGGGTTTGAAATGCAGGAAAATGTGATTGTAATTAAGTGAAAAATAGAAGATTATAAGTTCATAATATGGTCTTCGAAAAGGCCCAAATCTCAGCCAAAAAAACCCTCGGGAAGTTGGCTAATAAATGTCCTAAACAGGGGTACTCAGCAAGGTGTCTGCAGATTTTCTTAATCGAGTTGCAAAAGTGTACGTTTGAAACGCAGGCAAACTTGATTGTAATTAAGTAAAAGATAGAAGATTATAAGTTCATAATATGGTCTTTGATAGCCCCAAATCTCAGCCAAAAAAACCATTGGGAAGTTGGCTAAAAAATGTCCTAAACAGGGGTACTCAACAAGGTGTTTGACGAGTGACGCTAGCGTCGCCCATGGTGATGCTATCGTCGCTCAGAAAAAAGTACTAAAAAATAAAAAAAATTTGGCGGGAAGACCTCATTAGTAATAACAATATTTGGGGACCCTTTCCGAGGAATGTCCAAATTTCGGGACTTTTCCCGTAAATTCCTCTTATTTCATTGAAATTGGCCTAGTCCTTTTCTGATTATAATATTAGGTCCCAGGTGTCCCAGTTTTTTTTTTAAAAAAAAAAAAACCTTATTGACCTTCTAAAAGATAAGTACTTTAGAAAGTATAATTTTTTGTTAATTATGAGTTATAAATATTGAATTCATTTTATTATTAATGTAGAAAATATCTGAAAGTGGGATGCGCCTTCTAAATGATTCCAATGGTTTTTGAAAAATGTTCAAAGTAATATTCATAATGAATTTTTTTCTTTTTTTTTCTTACCTAGGCTAGGCACAGTCCTTAGTGGCTAGTGTAAATACTATTTCTATTATACGATCTATTTGGAAGTACTTTTTAAGGAGTATTCTACCCAAATGGAAGAACAGGAGAAAACAATATATATCCCTTCCCAAACACAAAGGGAAAAAGAAAACTTCATGGAATCTTCTTGACCGTAATCAAGGGAGCAGATCTCCCAGTGAAGGTTTGTCTGAGTTAACAGCTTATTTAGAAACTACACTGGTTGATTGCGTAGAGGACACCGAGGTTTTGGATCATTTGGAATTGACAACAATGATAGGCTATGTTCTGAGAAGTTGTCTTTTTTCTAGATCTTAACATAACCCATGACAAATCCAAACCCCTCACACTCACTAAACACCATGAATTAGCCCCATCTTAGTTGTTACATATAATAACTCATCTGATGCTCCTGCTTCACTGGGAGATCAAGTTCTTCAACAAAACACTCAACATAATTCACCACTGATATTGATACACACATTTGTGCAAATTTATCCAATGCAAGCACATGCATCTGGTGGATGTCAAATGAATGTTAAATAGAAATTGGTCTAGTGCATGCATCTCCATCCCTTTTCATCCTTTCAAGTGGGTAATGGAACCTATATTCATTTTCACATATTTAATAAATGGCCAGATTCAATGCATTAAACAATATCCAAGTGGCATATAAATTGGATTGGTTGGATGCATTAACAAACTAGCTTTTATGACAGGCCCAAGCTTGTGGAATTTTGGTGGGCACTAGCTAAGCAATGGCCCACCTTATGATCAATGATAGACTATAGTATAGTGAGAAAATTAGAGTATTCTAGTATTTTTTTTTAAATTCTAGTTGGTTTGAAGGGTCAAGATTGAAGCGTAGCTATGCTGATTTGATGATTGAGATTGTGTTCCAGATTATCTTTTTACACAAAAACATCTATAATAAATTAGATGACAAAAACACATATTATCTTTAGATTTGTTTATTCTTGCTTGAGCAAAACCCCAAAGATTCTCAAGTGTGGATGTGTGAATCCACTAGGGCATGTGACTCAACTTTAAATTTAGGTGTGTTTCCACGTCTTTTTGACTTGTTATTTCTATGCTATTGTCTATTTTGGTTGTATTGTGAATTCTGTGGATAAACCAAGGATAGCAAAAACCCAAGATCTCTAACATGCTGCAGTCTGGGCTGCATCAAACAGCTTCTAGCAGTGTAATTAAAAAAAGCAGATCAATCACATATTTGATCTTCTTGCTGATTCAAACCAACAGTTTAAACCAATCAGGGCTCATATTTTCTTTGAAAAGCTATTTAACCTCTGCAAAATAATGTTTGCAGGGTTACCTCTAGATGAGCTCATAATGATAAAGCCGTGACGCTAACTAATCTCCTAGAAGAATCTGCACATGAAATAAAGGGACCTGGTATTAGTTGACATCAAGGTGAATTGGGGGTACTCATGGAACTAATGTTGCAGAGGCCAAAGAATATACTACCATTGTCCCAACTGTAGGCATGAATAGTAATGACAGTTGTTAGAATCTTCATGGGAAGCCCTGGCTCATTGAGCGGATGTTGCATCTTCAGAGAGAGATCATTCACAATCAGAGGTCATATCTTCCTTGCAGTCAATTGTACCCTCTTCTAATGCACGCGGCTGCATCTACCTAAGATGAAACTGCTCCGGGGGTTGATTATGAGGCACTACTCCAAAAACTATCATATTAAGAGGCCATTTTCTTCCACTGCATTAGCCAATAAAAGGTATAACAAGTTCCCTTCATGTCACCTCTTGATTTGGTTGTTGGGTCGTTGACTCTGTTGATCATATGTAAGCTACTATTTATTGCCAATATTTATGACCTCACTCTTGGGGAGGTGAAATTAGGAGATGGAGTCTTGGCCACCGCATCATTTCTTCATCTCTTTCCTGATCTATGAAGTTACTTGTTCCTCATGTTACTACAGAACATGCTTAAACATAGTGCAACCTCATTGTGCTTCAAGGATTTACAGATGGTGAAGCTTTTTTCTTTTCTTTCTTCCTTATCTGGGAGCTGCCTCGATAGCTTTTCTACAAGGAAGATGATTGGAGGTGGCCATGAAGATAACAACCAATAAATTAGTAGAAACCAATAGAAAAACTGACATAAACTGAAACCAGAAATACATAAGTAAAACTGAAAACAGAGTGTACTCAGAAACATAAGAGAGAGTTTTGTCTTAAGATTGTTATTTCGAGTACATATAGTTCAGTATTTTAGGAAATTAGTTTGAAGTAAATTGAAACAAAAAACAGTACTCTGTTTGAATGTAAAATGCCCTTATTGTTTGAAGGCAGAAAAACAGTACTCTGTTGTTGAAGTTATTAGATTCAGAAATTAACAGTTGATCAAGGCTAGTGTGACAGTTGAACCAATTAGTGCAGCAGGACTCTCTCTTCTTGACTCTGAATGATGACCCAATGCAAGTGCAATAGCAGCGAAAATGGAATGACAAAATAGCATGAACGAGATGCATATTTATAGCATGTTATAGGTCTATTCATGGGGTTGCATCTGCTCAATACAGTGATTGTTCACTAAACAGATGTTTCTCTTCTTTGGACACATCATTTCAGATGCGAATGAGCACACACCTCTTGGACACACCCCATTTGGAAAAGAAATTTTATAAAATAAAATTTCTCCAAAAATAATAAATGGGTAGTGGGACTAGCCAGGCCCAACTCACGCATGAAGCCCAAACCCAGGCCCTATTCGATGCGGGGCGGCACGCGCTCTCGCGTGTTGTGGTGACCCTACCTTGGCCTAGGTCCTTCCTCATCTACAAAAGTAGAATGCCCTTAGGGCTCATCCTATACTACCAATGTAAACATATTTATACCCAAAGAATGTTTCGCTACCAAGCAATGTGGGAAGCAAGTTCACCACTTCCTTTTGTTTCCATGTTTAATATGTTCAAGTAGTAGTGTTTAGAAGGCAATTTCTCATTCACTCATTAATAGATTAGAGCAACCCAATACATGTCCTTAATCTACTCATGGAGTAGATTACATTCCCATGTATTCCCACCAAAAAGGATAAGTGGGTCCCACTTGTATTTTGGCTCAAAGTTGACCAAAATAATGGTGCTCTAGACCATTTTTCCAACATGTTTTGCTCCCAAGCAATGTGGGAAGCAAGTTCACCACTTTCTTTTATTTCCATGTTTAACATGTTCAAGTAGTGGTGTTTAGGAGGCAATTTCTCATTCACTTCTTAATGGATTAGAGCAACCCAATACATGTCCTTAAATTGCTCATGGAATAGATTACATTGCCATGTATTCCCACCTAAAAGAATAAGTGGGTCCCACTTTTATTTTGTCTCAAAGTTGACCAAAATAATGGTGTTGTAGGCCATTTTTTCAACAAAATCTAGAACCATTATCATACTTGAACATTGTTGGAAATAATGGCTAATAGAAAAAATCTCTCAATAATTACTTCTTCTATTTCTGAAACTAGTAGTGTAAAACTGAGTTTCTTTCATTATAACTAGTTATAGAATTTAGGTTGTTATGTAAATTGCATTCTGTTTGCCTCAGTTTTCAGTAACCAGTAACTGTTTACCATATAGTCTGAGTTATTGTTTATAATACTGTAATTTTAATTATGCTGTATATACTCTGTGTTTTATTAAGTCATTTCTGGTTTGTTAAAACAAACATGGGTATTGAGAAGAATACTCCAGTCAGTACCCCTGCCCCTGTTATGTTAAACAATGGGGAGAAACCTGAGAAGTTCAATGGTACTGAGTTCAAGAGATGGCAACAGAAAATGCTGTTCTATATCACTACCTTGAACTTGGCTCGGTTCCTCAATGAAGAGTCTCCTGCTCTAATAGAAGGCGAGACAGACAAGCAAGTAGTTGTTGCTGTAGAAGCCTGGAAGCATGCTGATTTCCTCTGTCGAAATTACATTCTCAATGGACTAGACAACGCATTATATAATGTGTACTATTCATTGAAGACTGCTAAGGAATTATGGGATACACTTGATAAAAAGTACAAGACCGAAGATGCCGGAATGAAGAAATTCATTGTTAGCAGATTCCTTGACTACAAGATGATCGATTCCAAGGCAATAATCAATCAAGTTTAGGAACTTCAGGTGATTCTCCATGAAATTCATGCCGAAGGAATGTTTCTTAGTAAATCTTTCCAAGTGGCAGCAATCATTGAAAAACTGCCACCACTTTGGAAGGATTTTAAGAACTACCTTAAGCATAAGCGGAAGGAGATGAAACCTGAAGACCTAATTGTCAGATTGAGGATAGAGGAAGATAATCGTGCATCTGAGAAGAAAAAAGGAAAAACCTTCACCGAAGCGAAGGCTAATGTGGTGGAACATGGGCAGAATTCAAAGAAGAGAAAGAATCCTCCCAGCGGTCCAAAACAAGGTCCCAATGACAACAAGAAGTTCAAAGGGAAATGCTATGTGTGCAACAAACCAAGCCACCGTGCTAAGGACTGTCATAAGCGTACAACTAAGAAACCAACGCAGGCTAACATGACAGAATTGTACAATCACTCCACTGATGTTTCAGACATCAATCATTCTACTGTGGTCTCAAAAGTCAATCTAGTTGGCAATACCAGAGAATGGTGGGTGGACACTGGGCCACTCGACATGTTTGTTCCAACAAAGAGATGTTCTTCACTTATCATGCCTCTAACGGAGAACAACTCTTCATGGGCAACACTGCCACCTCTAAGGTTGAAGGCCAAAGACAGGTGGTTCTGAAAATGACTTCTGGAAAGGAACTCACCCTCAACAATGTGCTGCATGTACCTGATATTCGTAAGAATCTAGTATCAGGCTCATTATTGAGTAAGAAGGGTTTCAAACTTGTATTTGAGTCAGACAAGTTTGTACTCACTAAGTCTGGGATGTACGTGGGAAAGGGTTATATGAGTGATGGGCTCTTCAAGATGAATGTAATGACTATTGTTCATAATAAGAATAAGTCTTCTGCTTATATGCTTGAGTCTTCTAATGTGTGGCATGGTAGATTAGGCCATGTTAATTATGATGCATTACGTAGATTAGTTAACATGGAATGTTTGCCTAAATGTAGTTTTGACTCAAATATCAAATGTGAAACATGTGTAGAAGCTAAACTTACTAGAACTTCTTTTCAATCTATTGAAAGAACTTATGAACCTTTTCAATTAATTCATTCTGATATTTGTGACCTAAAGTTTGTTCAAACTAAAGGTGGTAAGAAATATTTTCTTACATTCAGTGATGACTGCACAAGATACTGTTATGTTTACTTACTGAGAAGTAAAGATGAGGCCTTGGAAATGTTCAAACATTACAAGAATGAGGTTGAGAATCAACTTGATAAGAAAATTAAGGCGATAAGAAGCGATAGAGGTGGTGAATATGAATCACCTTTTGGTGAATTCTGTTCACAGCATGATATTATATACAAAACTACTGCTTCTTATTCACCTTAGCAAAATGGTGTTGCTGAAAGGAAAAACAAAATTTTAAAAGAAATGATGAATGCTATGTTAATAAGTTCTGGATTACTTCAGAACTTGTGGGGGGATGCTATACTCTCCGCAAATTATATTCTCAACCGAATACCTCAAAAGAAAACCAATAAGAGCCCCTACTAATTGTGGAAAGGCAGAATGCCTACTTACAAATACTTAAAAGTGTGGGGGTGTTTGGCTAAAGTGGCGGTTCCTACACCTAAAAAGGTTAAAATAGGACAAAAAACAGTTGACTGTGTATTCATTGGGTATGCTCATAATAACAGTGTGTATCGGTTTCTAATTCACAAGTTTAAGATTCCCGATATGCATCCTAATACTATTATTGAGTCAAGGAATGCATCGTTCTTTGAACATTTATTTGCTTATAAACCATCGCAGGAATCAAGTTCTCCTAAAAGAACTCATGATACTGCTAGTAGTAGTAATCAAAACCAACAAGAGATTGATGAACCTAGACGGAGTAAGAGGGCTAGAACATCAAAAACGTTTGGTTCAGATTTTTTAACATTTATGTTAGAAGATGAACCTCAAAGCTTTGAAGAAGCGGTGTCTAGTCCCAAGGCACCATATTGGGAAGAGGCAATAAATAGTGAAATAGAATCCATTTTGCAAAACCATACAAGAGAACTAGTGGATCTTCCACAAGATTGCAAAACTCTTGGATGCAAGTGGATATTCAAAAGAAAGATTAAAGCAGATAGATCAATCGAAAAATATAAGGCCAGGCTTGTTGTTAAAGGGTACAAACAAAAGGAAGGCTTGGACTATTTCGACACTTATTCACCAGTTACGAGGATAACATCCTTTCGAATGTTAATTGCAATTGCTGTTTTAAACAATTTTGAGATACATCAAATGGATGTAAAAACAGCTTTCTTAAATGGTGAATTAGATGAGGAAATATATATGGAACAACCAGAAGGGTTTAATGTTCCATGTCAAACTAAGAAAGTTTGTTGGCTTGTCAAATCTCTATATGGATTAAAACAAGCACCAAAGCAGTGGCATGAGAAATCTGACAGTTTAATGATGTCAAATGGGTTTAAGATCAATGAATGTGACAAGTGTATATATGTCAAGAACACTAACAATGGTTGTGTCATTATTTGCCTATATGTTGATGATTTGCTGATTATGGGTAGTAATGATGATATCATTCAAGCTATCAAGAGAATGTTGAACAATAAGTTTGACATGAAAGATTTAGGCGTTGCTGATGTCATACTAAGAACAAAAATTTCTAAATCATCGGATGGACTGAAATTATCTCAATCGCACTATATTGAGAAAATACTCAAAAAATATAATCAAGATAATAGCAGTCCAACGAGAACACCCTTTGATATTAGTATCAATTTATCCAAGAATAATAGAAAAGGCATATCACAACGAGAATACGCACAAATAATTGGCAGCCTAATGTATGTGATGAATTGCACTCGTCCTGACATTGCATATGCTGTTAGTAAATTGAGTAGATACACAAGTAACCCAAGACCAAACCACTAGAAGGCCATAGTTAGGGTTTTAAGATATTTAAAATACACTAAAAACTATGGATTGCATTACTTGAGATATCCAGCAGTACTTGAAGGTTATTGTGATGCTAACTGGATATCAGATACCAATGATTCAAAGTCCACAAGTGGATATCTATTTACACTTAGTGGTGCAGCGGTATCGTGGAAATCTTCTAAACAAACGTACATTGCTAGATCCACTGGATAAAGCTGGCGAAGAAGCTGAGTGGCTTCGTCAATTCCTAAAAGATATTCCAATGTGGTCAAAACCTATGCCTCCTATCTGCATTCATTGCGATAGTTAATCAGCAATTGGAAGGGCACAGAGTAAAATATATAACGGTAAGTCTCGACATATTCGTCGAAGACATAATACCGTGAGACAACTGCTCTCTAATGTCATTATAACAATTGAGTACATAAAGTCCATAGATAACATTGCAGATCCCTTTACCAAAGGTTTAGCGAGAGAGCAAGTAAACAGTACATCGAGGGGAATGGGCTTAAAGCCTATGAATGAAAAGTCGCCATAATGGCAACCCAACCTAATTGACTGGAGATCCCAAGACCTAGGTGTCGGATGTGAATTTCGACCCCCTTTTTTTTTTCGTTTCTCTTGTTTCTATTTTTTTTTTTATGGCTGTTGTGGCTGTCATTGTTTCAGGTGGAGGTCGAATATATTTGAGGAGAAAAGGAGGAGAGAGGGGTTCAGGTAGGGGTCTTCATCTTCCTTCCATTTCATTTCTGTTTTCTTTCTTTTCTCTTCTCTCTATTTTTCTTTCTGTTTTTCTGTTTTTTTTTTTTATTGTTTTTAAGACTCTGTTTATGGCTGCTGTAAGTGAAGCCCGAATTCATTTGAGGAGAAAAGGAGGAGAGAGAGGTTCAGGTAGGGGTCTTCCATCTTCCCATTTTCATTTCTGTTTTCTTTCTTTTCTCTTCTCTCTATTTTTCTTTTTAGATTCTGTTTCTGCCACTTCAGGTGGAAGCCGAGTGCAGTGAGGAGAAAGGAAGGAGAGAGAGATTCAGGTATGCATTTTCCATCTCCTTCTCTTCTCTTTCTTTTATCTTCTTTCTGTTTTTTTTTTTTTTTTTTTTAGAATCTGTTTATGTATGCTGCTGCCGTTTCAGGTTGTGTTTGACTGGGCTGAACAAGGAGACCAGCAACAGAGTGAGGGGAAGAAGAAGGAAAGGGAGAAGAGAAAAAGGGGGTGTTTGCAGAGCTTGGTAACCAAGGTATGTGGGTCTCATTCTTCCTTCTTTCTCTCTTTTGTTTATTATCATTATTATTATTATTTTGGACGATGGCTGCAACATGGGGTTTTAGGACTTGATTTTGGCTATTGGCAGCCATGGGTGTGGTGGATTTTGGTGAGGGAAAAAGGAATGGAGCTGTCCTAGCTATGATGTTGACAATCCTAACCCCTTTACTAAAATTTGAAAGATTGCATAGTAGGGGTTCCTTGGCAGAATCAGTTTGGATGGAAAATGGGCATTTTCTGTGGCTAGTTAGGATTGGTAGGATGATGAGGAGTGAGGTTTGGTGTGATCCATGGAGGCTAACTAGTGTATTGGAGATTGTTAAGTTCATTAAGCATTTCCATTGGCTTTAAATGAGAGTGGGGTGAACATGATTTGGACTCCTAACATAGATCTCAGTCATTATGGGGAAGTGGTTCGGGCTTTCTTCTTTCTTTTTTTTTTTTATTATTATTCTCTTTTTTTTTTTCTTAATAATTTTTTTTTCTTTCTTATGTTATTCAGGGACTTGTTTAAATTTGTGGTGCACTGGTTTTGACTTGTTTCTTACACCATGGTGTGTTTTATGCTCACTTCCATATTTGTAATTATGTCGGGAGCCTTCTGCTCTTTTGTCTCTATCTTTTTTTTTTTATTTGTTTATTTTATTACGTAGAAGAGTAAGCTTGGTAATTGAGGGGTGTAGTGGTGATGGCTAGGGTGAGTTGGTTATGATGCGATGGGACAAAGGTTATGGGTGTTGTTTTAGTTTAAATTGTGATTCGGCTATTCATTTTTTTTTATATCTTTATGTATTTCTTGTTGTTGTGGTTGTCATTGTTTCCCTTCCTCCCTTTTTCTTATTCGTATGATGTGACTGTGGGACGGGATGTGATTCAGCCTAATGTGTATGTCGAAATTATATAGTGGTGATGAGGCAGAATGAGAGGTGTGAAGTTTGGGCTAAGTTGGAATGAATGTGTTTTCATTTCTTTTCAGGCTTGTAAAAGGTGTTTTAATGAGGGTAGCTCAACAAATGGGATTCGTTTTGTCTTAATCTTTTGGTTGGATCAATGGTCATGGTCTCTTATGCTTATGGGGACTAACATTATTCCCTCATGCTCAACTTCTCATTTTGGCTTTGGGTACAGGTTTGTCAGATGGCTAGGACTAAGGAGACTTGTAAGCGCACTCCTATGTCATCGGACACTGTGGAAGGGGCTGGGGCAGATCAAATCATTACTCCCCCGAAAAAGAAACAGAAATGTGAGGACAAATCGGAGAAGAAGCCCCACCTTTCAGACGAGATACGAGCTGGCCGGGTAAACTCTTAGCTATCTTTATAAATCTCATACTTTGTTGGTTTTCATTATTGTTGACATCCTTTCCTGTGATGTTTATGTTGCAGCCTGTCCCTTTTGCCCGGGCTAGGGTGAGTTGGTTACAGATGAGGGACTGGTGGACCGAGCTCCCTGATCACTTAAAAGATCGGGTCCGAGCGATGGGGTTCGGGGATTTCATGTCTATTGTCGCCTTCCGCACCGACCGTGCTCTCATTTGTGCTCTTTCCGAGAGATGGAGGGATGAGACGCACACTTTCCATTTCCCGCCCGGGGAAATGACGATTACACTTGAGGACATTGCGCGTTGCTGGGGGCTGAGGGTGACAGGCCTCCCTGTTTTCTCTAGAGCAAATGATGCCAAGGCTTCTATCACTCGATTACGCCTACATAGGATGTTCGGGGCTCGTCCCTAGTCCGGTGTGGGTCAGATTGATGCCGAGTGGCTGAGGGAGGCGTACAGCCCAGAGAGGAAGAGAATCCTAAATAGTAAGTATTCCATTGGTGCCTTTGTAGCATTATATCTTTCTCTTCTGCTGCTCCTACTAATCATTCCTCCCTGCTTTATTTTAGAGTGGGCTCGGAACCAGGCGGACTTTCTCGCCAAGTTGAGGGCAAGGGTACCGGATTTCGAAGGCTTGCCGGTTAGAAGATGTGAGGGAGGTCCTGTCCCCACAAAGGCCGGGGCTCGGGCCGATGCTGGTAACATTTTGTCCCCTCTACTTTAGATTGATTCAGAGTAGAAAAATACCCGTGAGACCTGCATATTCGATATTTATCCTTTACTAACAGTGTTCATAATTCCTTTGACAGGTGAGGGCCCTTCTTCTGGTGGATCCCGATCTGCGGCCGGCCCTGCCGATGATGATGTAGCAGTGGTGGATGCGATTGAGAGTGATGATGAGGTGGACGGGAGTTATGATGAGGATGCAGATTATGATGAGTTGGAGGGTGAGTTTATCGCATCTGATGATGGAGACGACGAGATTGATGATGGGGACAGTGAGGATGAGGGGGTGAGACCTCGCCGAGTTGTTTCTGTTGACTTTAATGAGAGGAGAGATGGAGGTGCGGGTAGAGGTGACGAGGGTGACGACGTCGGACCCTCTGAGCGTAAGCACTCGATCTAGTTTCTTTTAAGTGATCTCTAGCGTCTTGTATGCTTCTCATCCTTGTTTCTTACGTTCTTTCTCCCTTGCTGCAGGGTATGAATGGCGGGAAGTGCCGGTTGATGGATACGCTCGCCGAAAGAGGGTAGGGATACCTTGTGAGGTTTTCCCGGTCACGAGTGAGTACCGAAGCATTTGGGTAGCTACTTTGTTCCTTTTTCTGATTATATAATGAATTTCTTATGTCAATTTGGTATTGTGCAGAGAAAAAACAAGGGAGGCAGTCTGAGGTTCGTTTGAGGAGACCTAGGCTGGTTTCGGCACGATTGGGTGATGATGAGCATCTCCGGGCTTTCCTTCTGTTCTTTTTGGGGAGGTGTCTCTTTGCCAACGCGACTGGCAATAGAGCGTCCGGTACTCTCATTCGGTTTGTACAGGACCTAGATAAGGTTGGCGACTATGCTTGGGGCGCGGCCACCCTTGCCTTTCTTTTCCATAGTCTAGACTCGAGGTGCCGCCTCCAGCCCGGATGCAAGAGCCTTCGAGGGTTCGTGCCGATCCTACAGGTTTAAACCCTATCCCTAAATGTGGTGACCTATTGTAGTCCACCCTTTCTTATCATGAGTCATTTTTCGTCTTTTGTAATAACTAAGCTTTGGTTGTGTATAGATATGGGTTTGGGACCATATCACCCAGTGTCGGCCTGAGCGCTTGCCTGCGAGGTTGAGTTGTACTCCCCGGGCTTCGCAGTGGTATCCTAATGCCAATTTGCGGAGTTTTGCCTACATTCTGCCTCCTGAGATGGTAGAGCGTATTAAGGCTCTAGGAATGAGACTGGGTGAGCAAGGTTACCGGTTTATCTTAAATGAATTGAAAAATCACGAGGTATGCTCCTTTTCTCTTTTTTGTTTGTCATGTTAAATGTCTGCCTCTCTCTGTTCTCATTTGCTACACATCACGACTTGTCAGGTGATCTGGCAGCCCTACCGGGGTGGTCCGGATGATGAGATGGCTGTTGTGCAGGAGGGGCGTACACTATTTGAGAGGGACATTTGGCTCCACGCTCCCCAGGTGGCGGTCAGGTTGGTTGTCAGCCGAGTTGCGCGCCAACTGGGACACCATCAAGTTGTCCCTGCAGAAAAGTCTATCATGCATCGGTCATATCCAGGGTCGGGTTTGAAAGCGTTCAAACGCCGCCATCCGTGTCGGAAAGAGATAAAAAATTAGAGAAGGAAAGGGAGGAAGGTCACCTTCGGTGTAGATGCTAGTGCCTGGAGTGACTATGAGGTATATTGGAGGACAGCTTTGCATCGGTATATACTCCCAGAGTCGTATTCTTGTGGGGCTTCGTATTCTATTAGTAATTGCGCGGAAGCGGCTGAGGCCTCGTCATTGGCTCGGGTGAGCATTGAAATTTTGTTTGCTCTAATGTTGTCTTCCTTTTTTATCATTGCTAACATCGTTTCTTCTTTTACTTTTCAGGAGGAGATACCGGCTGTAGTAAGGGATTGGCAGGCACGTCCATCATCCGAAGGACAGGGCGAGGTGAGGGCTTATGAGGTTTCCAACTTCAATTATGAGCCTTACAATCTCAACGATTCATGCTCTTCCCATCCTCTAACCGTGGCTCTCATGTGTGACAGGGGACTTTTGGGTGTGTAGCGTCCGATGCGGAGTCCATCCTTAGGGGAGAAACACTTCGACTGTCTCACCTAGTAGAGAAGAAGGTATGACTTCTTGATTTAGTGTTTGAATCCAATGGTGATTATCTCCATAGTAATGTTGATCATTCTCGATGTAACGGCATGGTTTATATTTCATAGGATACGGAGATCGTGAGACTGAGGGCACTATTGACAGCTGAGAGGGTACGAAAATTGTTAAACCTAATTAGCCACGTGCCACCTTATTTATACTTTCCTTACTAAAAATGCTTTGGTAACAGGAGCGCCGCAGGGAAAATGAAGCGATCATCGAAGCGTTGGCGGATTCTCACGAGGTATGAGGTCATGGAGTTATTTGTTCATTTTGAATTTGTGTTTATGACCTTTGGTTACTATGCAGAGCAACAGAGAGCAGGACATGTCCGAGGTCACGAGAATTCGATTGGAGAGCGATCTTCTCACTCTACAGGCAGAGGTGGACCGACTGCGGACTAGCGAGGTTTGCGTTTCGTTTTATCGTTCTTGTGGTCAAGACATATAATGACAACTCTTAACCCTTTCTATTTGTGATCCTCAGGCAGAGGCTCGTGGCGAGCGCGACAGAGCGTTTGCAGAGAGAGCTACTTCTATGGCACAGGTATGAGCGCTTCTCATGTGATATTTCAATCTTAATTCCTCATCCATTGTTGATGTTGTTTATAATTTTGCGGTGTGCAGGTTGACGAGTTACGTGCCAGGCTTAGGAGCTTTGAGGCCCCTGTGCAGGTGAAGGTCTTTTCTTCTTTTAAAATTCCATGTTTGATGCTACAAGGTTTGTTGAACGTAATGTTTCTATAAACGTTGTCCTGTAGAGCGGTGCTATCGTTGCTACTATTCCTCCACCTCCTAGCTGGGGCGAGGAGAAGGCCATTATTCATGATCATTACGCTCGGTGCATGGATCGCATGGAGCGACAACATGATGAAGTGGTTACTGATTTGCGGGGACGTCTCGCTAGACTTCATCGGAGGGCAGAGGAGAGAGGTTATGCATTCTCGGACTCGACCCGCACTCCTTCTCAGCGTGCTCCTGGTCCGACCTCATTCGCTTCGTCGGCTCGCTGTGATGGAGCAGCTCCGTAGAGTCATCGTTCTTTGATCGATCTCTCCAGGCTGCATCATTAGTGTATCCTTGTTCCATGTATCCATATTTGCTAGTCATGTATTTATGTTGTTTCGCCCCGTCTTTGGCTTATGGTGAGAGTTAATATGTATTTGATGTATGTTATGCATACGTGTATTATGTATGTGTAGTTGAGATAGTGTGCTTGATGCTTTAGAAGTGCCATGGGAATGTGTTTGATTGATAAGGAGTTGTTGTGGGGTATCGGGGAATATATGAAGTGTTTTTCTTTCACAAGTAACAGGTTCTGTGTATCCCGAAATTTTCCGGGGTCCAAAAAACAAGGGGAAGTGCTGCCGAAATTTTCTAAAATTTCTCGAATTTCGTGCTCAACAAAAAAAATCTCATGGAATAAGAATAATAGCAATACGGCATAGACAAGATGAGATATAATAAACTAAATGAATGCAATCCCATGCCAATTTTGATGCGGAGAGGGCAACATAGCCACAAGGTTCTCAAACAATGAGGAGTGCCTGAGTGTGTGACATTTGTGGCCTAAGCAATTCTATGTTTTTAAAGGCATTCACATTGTCAACAATAAGTATTAAGGCAAGAGCTCAAGATATTTGCATTTTCAAATCAAACATGATATCATAAAGGGTGTGCATAGCATACATCTATAATCAAATTCATCATTATATATCATAACAACCATAATTCATATTTCCCAAGTTTGGTCATCAGCATTTTGACCTTTTCTAGTTATGAGGAGTTGTGTGTAAAATAATACCCGTAGATAATAAAAAAAAAATGCCCCAGCTTGTGGGATGTTATGATCGTAATCGGGGTTGGTTTCCCTGCAAGGTCTCAAAGCAAATTTGTTAGTTTAATATTTTTAGGCCCCCTGCATAATTTAGCTAAGGTGGCATCTTTCTTTCTCGGTAAAAATGTCAGGGGGCCATTTTGGCATTCAAGCTTTGGGAAAAGAGATGGAATTAGTACCTTAGTGTATGTGTTCTTTCCTGCATTCACTCGGAAATGGTTAGCAACAAAAGCATGCATGAGGTGAGGATGTGTGCAATCCAGTGAGTGTTCGTGGCAATCGTGTATGCGATAAGGGCCCATATTGGGAAGCCGTGCAAGATAGATAGATAGATATAAACATATATATATATATATATAAAATGCCCCAGCATAAGACTATTGTTCACTTTGGCTGTGGGCAAGAAAGTACGCTCGTTCCATGATTGTCACCTTGGTGGTAATGTGATACTCCCTAACCATCATTTGGAGGTCGAGCCCTCACAAGCCCTCCTCTTGTAGCTGCTTAGTCTTTTCAGTTAAACTTCAGAAAGCACTTGACTGTCCTCAGGGCTCGTTCGTGAGTTGTGTTTGTGTGTGGGGTGGTAAGTCACCGTGCCTCCTTAGTGCTGTGGCTTCCGACCACCTTCTGCTCAATTCATGCAATGAGTACCCATGTCACTCCAGCAGGCCTAATTCTAATAGAGATTTTTTTTTTTTTTTTTTTAACATGTAACCGTGCAATGTCTAGGTCCTTTAAGCTTTCTAATTAACCCATGTAACGAGCATTAGGCCAATGACTCCCAAACCAGACGGCTTTAGGGCACTAGGTATGCAAATACCCCTACGGGCTTACTGACTCGAGTTAAAAAGGCTACGAACCCAAACTAAGCACCCTTTTTTTTTTTTTTAAACATGTAACTGCGCAATGTCTAGGTTCTTTAAACTTTCTAATTAACCCATGTAACGAGCTTTAGGCCAGTGACTCCCAAACCAGACGGCTTTAGGGCACTAGGTACATAAATACCCCTGCGGGCTTACTGGCTCGGGTTAAAAAGGCTACGAACCCAAACTAGGTTTTTTTTTTTTTTTTTTTTTTTTTTTTTTGCAAATGGTTGAAAAGCTTTCATGACATGGGCAAACTCACCTTCAAACCTTCACATCGAATGGCTTTAGCCGTGCCGAATTTGTGCCGGGCAGACTCACCTATTTGTGTATTTTTAAGTGTTAGTGTGTGTCCGAGTTCCAAATTTGATCAGAGTGCATTTCTTCGGTCTTCCTATGAGATTTCTACAACTACACAAAAGGGCAAGGAGGGTCATATTCTACAAGAAGTGAGGAAGGGTCATACTGTGTACCTTTTCAGGTACATAGCGTTCCATGGATCGCAGAGATCTTCCCCTTCTGCATTTACTAGTCTGTATGCATTTCCAGGATATACTTCTTTAATTACATAAGGGCCTTCCCAATTGGGTCGTAACTTACCTCGGGGATGCGGAAGCTGAGAAGGAGCGATGCGTTTCAGCACGAAATCGCCAACTTTGAATTTTCTTTCTTTGACATGTTTGTCGTAGGCTCTGGCAATCCGCTTCTGGTATACCTGTGCGTGCTCTGCTGCTTTCATTCTCCTTTCGTCAAGTAGGTCCAGCTGAAGTAGCAATGCTTCTCTCCTTTGGTCCTCTGTCATGTCTTCATCTAGCTGGATGCGCAGCGACGGGTGAAGGACTTCAAGGGGAAGGACTGCTTCCATTCCGTAAGTCAAAGAGTATGGGGTTTCTCCGGTGGGAGTTCTTATTGAGGTTCGATACGCCCACAACGCTTCGACCAAACGGTCTGGCCAATCACTACCTTTGGTGGTTTGCACAGTCTTCTTGATGATCTTTAGTAGGGTCTTGTTGGTTGCTTCGGCTTGACCATTTGCTTGGGGATAGTATGGGGTTGAATGATGCAGTTCTATGTTATATTTTGTGCACAACTCGTTCATTTGTTGGGATATGAATTGTGGACCATTGTCTGTTATGAATGCCTTAGGGATGCCAAACCTAACTATTATATTCTTTTTAATGAATTTGACTACGGAGGTTGCCTTAATATTAACATATGCTTCTGCTTCTGCCCATTTAGTGTAATATTCTGTTGCGGTTAATATGAATGCCTTATTCTGTGTGTTCTCTACAGTAGAGGTCAGGGGTCCTATGATATCAAAAGCCCAGGTCAAGAAAGGCCATGGAGCGGCGGTAGGGTGAAGGGATGATGCGGGGGACATGAATTAGGTCAGCATGCAGCTGACATTCTTTGCATCTTTTGACATAATTGACTGAATCTGATTCTAGGGACGGCCAATAGTAACCTAAACGGATGATTTTCTTAGCTAACATCTGGCCGTTGACATGTCCTCCGCACTCTCCTGAATGTGCCTCTTTAACTATCTCTTGCCCTTCTTCTATGGTCATGCATCGTAAGAGAACTCCACTAAATGATCTACGGTATAGTAGCCCTGCGACTATGACATATCTCTGAACCATCTCTCTTAATGCTCTTTTATCCGATCGGGTGGCGTAGTCAGGGATGTAGCCATCATGCAGGTAATTCCAAATATCATAGTACCATGGGTGGTCATCTTCCAGGTCATCCTCATGTTGTATGCGAGCTAAGATCCTTTCTTTAGGTTTAGAATCTTCTTCCTGATCGGACTCTTCGGTCTTAGCTTTCTTACTCCTATTTTTCGAAACTTTCAGCAGGATTTCGGCGGGGTTCCCCTTGGTCAGGTCTATTGGTTTGATGGACGGAGAATCTAGCCTTCTAATCAGAAATTCTTTGGAATCCTTATCATCAGGCATCTCTATGATTGAGGCTAAAATCGCTAATGAGTCAGCCAATCGGTTCAAGGCGCGGGGAATGTCGAGAAATGAAATCTTCTTGAATTTTGACATCAGTTCTTTGGCTTTCTCGTGGTAGTGCGCAAGCTTAAGGGCGCTAACCTTCCATTCTCCAGCTATTTGGGAAATAACGACTTTAGAATCACCGAAGACTCTTAGCTTATCAACACCTAGGGCCTGGGCTTCTCTCAACCCTGCTAATAAGGCTTCATACTCCATCGTATTATTGGTTGCTGGAAATCCGATTTTATAGGCCATTGGGATGACAACTCCTTCCGGGGATAATAACACTACACCAACTCCTTTTCCATTTTGATTCAAAGCTCCATCAAAGTACATGGTCCATAAATCATCATCCTTTGCTTCTTCAATATCCGCAAGTAAGATACTTTCGTCGGGGAAATCGGTTCTAACCGGTTCATACCGTGGCAGAGGGAGGTGTGCCAGATGGTCGGCAATTGCTTGTCCCTTTATAGACTTCTGAGTAACATAGGTTATGTCAAACTCTGCCAAGAGCATTTGCCATCGCGCGACTCTTCCCGAAGTAACGGGTTTCTCGAAGATGTATTTTAAGGGGTCCATTCTGGCTAAGAGTTTGACCTGGTGAGCTAGAAAGTAGTGTCTCAGTTTCTGGGCGGCCCAAACTACGGCTAAGCAAGTTCTCTCCATTGGGGAGTATTTCCTTTCGTAGGGTATGAGAGATTTACTCAGGTAATAAACTGCATTCTCTTTCCTCCCAGTCTCATCATGTTGACCCAGGACCATGCCTATTGCAGACTCTGTCGCTGATACATACAAAATGAGGGGCCTATGTTTAGCAGGGGGCTTCAGGACAGGAGGACTCAATAGATATTTCTTTAGATCTTCAAATGCCTTTTGGCAGTCGTCATCCCAATGATATTCCACGCCTCCTTTTAACAATTTATAGAACGGCTCACACCTTTGTGAATGCTGCGAAATGAATCTTCTGATGAATTGTAGTCGCCTTATTAGGCCTCTTAACTCTTTAAGGTTCTTTGGAGGCGGCATTTCAAGAATGGCCTTCACCTTAGAAGGATCAAATTCGATTCCTCGATTACTTACCATAAAGCCTAGGAGTTTTCCAGAGGATACTCCGAAAACACATTTCTTCGGATTCATCTTTAGTTGGGTGTCCCTGGATCGCTGAAGAACTCTCCTGAGAGCCGTGACATGTGTTTCACGTGTTCTAGATTTGATCAGAATATCATCTACGTAAACCTCCACACAGTCGTGTATCATATCATGAAATATTGCCATCATGGCCCTCTGATAGGTAGCACCGACATTCTTCAAGCCGAAGGGCATAACAATGTAACAGTAAGTCCCCCAAGGTGTGGTGAATGAGGTTTTCTCCTGATCCTCTGGTGATAGTCTGATTTGGTTGTACCCTGAGTAACCATCCATGAATGATAGCATGGCGTGCCCTGCGGTATTATCAATAAGCACGTCGATGTGAGGTAAAGGGAAATCATCTTTGGGAGATGCCTTGTTCAAATTTCGGAAATCAATACAGACTCGGACGCGTCCGTCTTTCTTCTTCACCGGGACTATATTGGCAACCCATTGAGGAAATAACACGACCCTGATGAACTTCGCCTGGTGGAGTTTGTCAACCTCCTCTTTTACTTTCAGTGCAACATCATGGAGCATTCTTCTCAATTTTTGTTTAACCGGTCTAACATTTTCCTCCAATGGGATCCTGTGTTCCACTAGGTCTGGCGCGAGTCCGGGCATGTCATTATAATCCGATGCGAACACGTCTTGATATTCTCTTAGGACCTTAAGGATCTCGTTCTCTTCCTCAGGTTCTAGGCATGCACTGATTTGGACCTGCTTGGGTCTTTCGTCCGTTCCCAGATTTATCTCTTTCGTCTTTTCGGCCGCTGCTTGTGTTTCTTTGTCAAACTTCTTAATTACTCTCCTAAATTCATCTGAAACTTCATCATCCCCTTCTTCAGTGTTTACTAATTCGTAAACACCCATTCCATCATTAATGTCCACATGTTGCACGGAAGGTTCGGGTTCTGGAATGACAGGCAGAGATTCGCAGCCTAACTTCTCGATGTTTGTCATAATTTCTTCTAGTCGAGACTGCTCCACTGTGGGTATCTTCCATTGCCTTAGGTTGCCCATATTTGGATGATGATCACAGTCTTCTACTCCTACGGTTCCTATGTTTTTGGGTTTTCTATTTTCTAATTTTTTTGGGTTTTTGGGGTTTTCTAATTTTTTTGGATTTTTGGGGTTTTCTAATTTTTTAGGACTTTTGGAATTTTCTAATTTTTTTAGGATTTTTGGAATTTTCTAATTTTTTGGGATTTTTGGAATTTTCTAATTTTTTTGGGATTTTTGGAAGATATGGTACAGGTGAGGTTGAAGATGGGCTATCTACTGAGGAGGATCCTCCCCGCTGGCGTGGCCGGGTGGTGGGGCGGTATACCACTTCGTGATCATTGAGGTCATCAGTTTCCCAAACTTCGTGGTTCTCTCGAGAGGAGTCTTCTCGCCAATGGCGCCAGGCAACGGGCCAATATACCACTTCTTCGCTAGTAGGGTTTTCGATTTCCCACGTCTCGCGACTTTCTCGGACTTCGGCGATTGGCGTTTTTTTTTTGGTAGATGAGTTAATTCACTCGCATTCAGCATGTTACAAGATAGGGTCTGGAATCTCGGATCGATAGTGTGGTCTATATTGTTCACTCCTTTTGGTGAATGTAGCTCTTTCCAAGTGCCGAAGATTTCCTCGTGAGTCTCACTTTCAGATGAAGTCGAATCTTCCCAATCTTCTACTAAAACGGTCTTGCCTTTATCATTTGGATCCAAATTATAGCATCCCCTTTCGAATGGAGGTGTGTTGGGGTCGAAGGTTTTGTCATGCTTCATGAAATGTTCATTTAAGGTCCAGTCCTCTTGTTTATACCTTATGTCATTGTATGTGTCGTACCCTAATCCTTCTGCTCTCGCCCTAGGGTCCGGTATGTAAGGGTCGGTAATGCCTTCTCCATTCTTTCCTAGCCCAAATCCGGGTTGATACCCCATCTTCTTCATTAGAGTCCATCCTCGAGCTTGACCTTCGTTGTCAAACATCGGATTTTGCGGGGAGGATAATTCAGAAAACATATTTTGCACGGGGTCCATATCCATTAAAGAAATGAGAGGATCGACCTTGTACCCATGAATCTTGACCTCTGGTGTAATGGGAGCAGGTTGTAAGGTCGGGAGTATTTGAAGTTCTTCCGGTTCAATGACAGGCGGGTCTCCCATCAATTTCATGATCTTACCCAAATGGGGGAATTTGACGCATTGGTGTATGCTTGACATAACGGCATTCATGTGGTTCAACCATCGGCGTCCCAAGATCAAATTAAAAGTGGCAGGGATGTCCATAATATAAAATTCTTCTGGCATTGAAATTGGGCCCGCTTGGACTAATAACATAATTTTTCCACAAACAGTTTTCTTGTTCCCGTCATAACCAGTTACGACCATAGGGGCTGGAATTAAGTCCTTTATTATGAGCCCTAAGGCTTTGTAGGTTTTCAACGGACAAATATTCAGTGATGCACCAGTGTCAACCAAAGCTCCTGACATTTCCTTCCCTGCTATCTTGACTGTTAGATGTAGGGGAGAGGTTCTCGCCTCAGGTGGTATTTCCTTTAATTCTTCCTCAGTAAAAGTAATGGCAGGGAACGAAGCTCCCGGGGCCAAGGCTGAAATAGACGTTCTCAATTCTTCTGGAGTTATGCCTACCGGGACTTGTAAGCGTGTAATAGCCTCAAGTAATTGTTGCTGATGTTTGGGGGAGGTTTTAATCAGATCAAGGACAGATACTTTAGCTGGGATCTTTATGAGGTGTCCTAAAAGGTCATATTCTATCCCTATTTCTATCGAACTATAAGCTCTTTCATCAACTATCTCTTCAACCTGAATATTGGGATTTTGCGAATCTAAGTTCTGAGAAACAGGGTGAGGGGGTAGTCGGGGAGGACGGATCCGTCCAGATCGTAAGTGGGCCTGAGACGCATTTATGTCTGGGTAAGGATCTGGTTGGGAATTCGTGACGATCGGCGATTCTCGGTCGTTTGGCTCATCAAAATTTACCTTGTAAAGGTCAGGGGAGTCAACGATCGTATCCATCCCTGAATTGAAGATTTTGAATTTAGTCTTCCCGTCCCATGGCGTGATGTATTTTCGATAATCCTCTTCTTCAAAGAAATCACCATGACATGATTGGCTATGGTTTACACTCCCTTGGGCCGGGGCATCAATGTGTTGGTGCTCTATTACGGCGATGTTTATTAATTGGGTCTGTGGGCCCTGTCCAGAGGTTGACGCTCCATGCTGAGGTAAAGGGTTTGTATAAATCTGCATGTTGGGAATATTTTGTGCGGGGTTTGTGGTTGGATTTTGATTGGGAGGGGCATGCCGTGGATCATTCCCACCTATTGGCCTAATGTTACTCCAATCAATTCTACCTTCATCATTGAGATCATAGATCAAATCTCTAACCGTATAGCATTGGGTGAGGTCATGACCTGGCATCCTATGGTAGGCGCAAAACTTAGTCTTGTCTAGGTGTTCGGACCATGCCTGTGGTCGTTCTGGCGGAAGTTGGAGGGCATTCTGATTTAAGAGAGACCAGAAGACAGCAGTCCATGGTTGAGGAAGGGACGGGTAGTTTGCCCTTTTAGGTCCGAATCTTCTTCTATTTCCGTTGTTCGGGTTATTCTGGTTGCCATTGTTGTCTCTATTGTAATTGAAGGGGACTGTACTATAGTTGGGTTGAGGATTCGCATTCTGGTTTTGCGGCGGAGCTATCGGGTTCGAGACTGGCTGTATGGGATTAGGATTCTGGTTTTGATTCACTGGAGGTCCTTGGTTTCTTGGTGGTTGGTCATAACTTTGATTATTTCTCGGAGGGTTTCGGTAGTTTTGATTGTTCCGTTGATAGTTTTGATTATTTCTCTGATAATTCAGGTTACCACCTTGGAAGTTGGGATTGCCATTTTGCCCTGAGTTTTGGTGTTGGTTAAAGCTAACGCTGGTACGCTCCTGATATGGTCGATAGACCTCTTCCTGATTCAAGCTAACTTCAGGGGTCGTGCGGATCTCTGGTTGGGTGGTTGTGCCTACCCTACCGTGTTCTTTTTATGGTCAATGATGGTGTTCAATACCCCTTCATCTAGATTTTGCTTCATCCTAGATAACCTACGGTATAGGCCACTCCAACTAACGACCTCCCCAATTGTCATTAGGGCTCTCATGGGATCCTTCATGTTCGATATGGCCATTCTTACTTGTTCTTCCTCTTGCATGTTGCAATCTGACCGTGCGAATTGGTTTTGCCATCTCACTGCAAATTCCTCATAGTCTTCATTGTTCTTTTGTTTGAGATTAGCTAAGTCATGCCATAAGGGTTTGTTTTTAGTTAGATGCTGGTATCGCACTAGGAATTTCTCTACTACATCCTCGAAGGTATTGATTTCATGGGAAGGCACGGATGTATACCAAGTCAATGCATCTCCAGTTAATGATTCCTGAAAATAATTTATGAGCATGGAGTCATTGTCTGAGATGGCACGACACTTGTTGCAAAACAAGACTAGGTGATGCTGAGGATCAGTAGTCCCGTCGTAAGGTACGAACTTAGGGGCTCTAACAGGGAAAGGTGACCTCTCTTTTTCCCCCTTTTTGGTAAAGTCGTAGAATCCTAGTTTCTTGCCAGTTGAGCTCGAGGATTTCTTTTTAATTTCGTTCTTGAGTTCCTCCACATTTTTCTGCAACTCCTTGAATGCTAGAGGATCTAGATATTGAATTGTCTGTGGTTGACATTCTCTTTGTGGTTCTAATGAAGTAGAGGCGTAGGCCGGTTCTTGGCATTGGCCTTGGAAATACGGTTGCGAGATAGGCTGATAGCTTTGGTTCAACTGAATTCCCCCATGTGTAATCGGTTGTCCCCTATATGGGTCAACTATTGGGCTTAATATGGGTGGTTGATATGCTTGCTGATAGCACGACTCATTCGCTTGGTGTGTTTGATAAGGATTTCCAATGCTCGTGGGGTTAGTAACTTGCACGTTCTGGATTGGGAGATTCTGGTTCGTATTGGGCATTTGATAGATCGGGACTGTTTGATTTTGATAAGTGAGAGGCCCCCTCTCGTATTGAGCTGATTGGGGATATAACATACTAGCGCCAACCGTCACAGGATTGTAACGAACTTGATCCGTTGGTGGAGGAATCATTGCTTGGAATTGGGGCCGAGCCATCTCGTGTTGCCTGTAGGCATCTCGCGCTCCTATATGTGTCGAAGGGTTTTGGTGCAAGATGCTGGATGTCGCCAATCGACCCATGTTCATTGGACTATGACTTGTCTAGTGATATGGGTTTTCATTTATCGCAAGAGTCTGGGAAGGTGCGATGGTCCTAACCGGGGTTATGATAGGTGCGTCAGTAGGCATCCCATACTGCGGGATAGAGGACGTGATTGGCTCGGTTTGGCTGATCATGGAAGAATAGGGTATAACCTGTGAGACAACAGGATCACTTGCGCGAAGAGGGTAGTCTGTTGATGAAACGTTATCATGGACTCTATATCTTATAACTTGGCCGATAGGACTGACCAGATCTGTGTAAGTCACCCCTGAATGCGAGGAGAAATTATTCTCTCTCGATGAAGGAGATAGGGTGGATGTATTGGAATGATTCCTTCCCATTGTTATGGTATTGACTGGTAACAGGCTTCCTTCGAAAAGGGACCGTCTTATCTGTTGTGGGTCATGGCTTGAAGCTACCAAGGATCCATCTAATACCCTAAAGGGTTCTACACTTTGCGTGGTTTGGTGTGACTCGCCAGTGGTGCGGATCAATAGTGGGGGTGAGAGGGGTTGAAAGTCGGACATTCCGAACGTCTGACCCTCCATTTGTGAAGAAATGTTTAGATGAGAATAAAGAGAAGGAGAGGAAGAGAAGAGCACTTGTTATGTAGTTTTGTTGGTTAAGATTTGTTTCTTATGGTGTAATGGGGGAAAGCTTAGTGGACGGTGGATTCGGACCTTTGGTTTAATTTTCAGACTACTCATAACAACCCTAAACTGAATGGGACACGGACATCAGATCATTGATTGGATGTTCGTGTCTTAGAATATTACTCTAGGAAGACCCAAATAGGTGACAGGAAAACATAAGAGGTCCCATCACGATCGCCAGGCTGTCGGATGTGAATTTCGACCCCCCCCCCAATTTTCCTCTCCAAGAGAGGCATGGTTTGGGGAAATCTCCATTCATTTATATATATATATATATGCTATTTAAATTTTACATCGAAAATGAGGATCCCGACTACCCTCAAAATCGATGGATCACGATCGCCAGCTACGGTACGGCCGTAACACCGTTCTTCGACAAAAGTCGAAGAAATATGGGGAGAAAATTAATAAGGTGGGTTCTTCCTCTCGTCTAATGTGCTGCCGGCAACATACGACGGTTGTCCTGTCACATTAATTTGGGTCTCTTTGGATCTCTTTAATTTTGTGTCAATTCAGGGTCATGAGTTAAAGTCCGAATAAAGGTTAATCCTCACATAGCATAATCGTAGTATATCTAAGTAAGACAAAATAACTAAAATAAAGAAAACAAAATGGGGGAGGTGCCAAATATTTAAGAAGAGGATCGGCCCCGTTCCCGGGTACCCCCTTCTGATCCCTCGGCAAAATAGGGTTTAAAGGCTGATTTTTCAAACCAAAATGATGATGCAAATGAGACTTTGACTTGTGATTTCTGTGTTTTTCGTGTGCGATACACGAGTGATAAAATTAAAAGGCCGATGGGCCGTAATTGATTGAAGGTGGCCGATGGGCCAGGATTGATTGAAAATGGCCGATGGGCCAGTGTTTGTTTTAGGGTGGCCGATGGGCCGTGATTGATTAAAAGTGTGTGTGAAATCACTCATCTCATCTCGTTATTCTCATTTATTCAATTTTAGAAATCAGTTCTTTATTCCCTTTTATCATTAAGTTCGATTAAATATCTGGCACCTGAGGTGGAGAAAGGAAAATCTTTTTGGGTTTATTTTGTTGGTTTTATAGTTTTTATGGCTTTTCAATATGGGGGCTAGAAGGGCCTGACTAGGGGATTTTACTTGGATTTACGTGATTAGTGCTTTACTACTGATCATCGGATTAACCCTAACCTAAGGTCCTAGACCGCCCACATCAGCTCTCCCAGTCCCCTAGCGGAACAGGAAAAGTGATGGGGCGAAGCCTAATGCGCTAAGCTACCTAACGGGGAAATCCGATCTAATCCTAGGGTATGAATAGCCTGAGTTTGATGGTTCAGCGCGTAAGCAACTTATTAATTGTGATTTTTAATTGGTTCGGTTTGTTTTGAGTTGAAGATTGATTAAGAGGTGGATTAAATGTATTTTGGGGTTCTGTTTAAGTTGTTTAAGGTTCTGGAATTTATGGTTTTAATTTAAAACGTGAAATGATGTCGAAATCAGTGAAACGGGGTTGGCAGAAGACTTGGGCGCCAGGGGGGTGGCGCCTAGGATATTCTGGTGACTTGGGCGCCTAGGCAGTGGCGCCCAAGTGGCTGCTTCTGGGTGGTTTGGCAAGTGACGATGGTATCGATATTGTTTTCGAAATCCAAGGGGTTCTTACTTGGTGAGTTTTAATGTTCTAAATTGTTTTAATTCTCTGGTGTTTAAATGTCAAAGGGATTCGGATTCGGATTTTGAGACGAAACCAAGAGTTCGCGTTTTAGTGCAAATGAGAGGATGGGCGCCAAGGGGGTGGCGCCCAGGTTGATGGCTTGAGATTTTCAGGTATTCCGGATGGGATTTGATATTGGTTTTCGGGTTTAGAGACTATTTTAGGTTCTGGTTTTAGTTAATTTAAGTGGTAATGTGTTTAGCTATTTTAACTTGAAGTTGTGAACCAATGTTAGAGTGTAGGATAGGCGCCACAGGGGTGGTGCCTAGGTGGTTGCTTGTTTGTTCGTAAAGGCTTTGAGAGCTAAGCCCGAATCGATTAAAGTTTCAAACGTTTTAAGTTAAAAGTGTTTTAATATGTTGATTCGGATTGGTTTAAATGTTAATCAATTATGTTAAGTTGTTGGTTGGGGTACTTTATGAAAACAGGTAGGCTGGGCGCCCAGGGTGTGGTGCCCAGGTGGATTTGACAGATGGGCGCCAAGGGGGTGGCGCCTAGGTGAACTATGCTAAGGTTCGGTCGGTTCGGTGTTTTTTAGGTCAATTTAAGTTTAAATTGGTTTAAGGGCTTAGTGTGTTTGGGTGTAGGATGCTATTCGTATTCAATTGGGATTCATTTAAACGCCAATTAATTGGGCTAAGTTGTGAATCGGGTTTTTCCGAAAACAGGGAAGCTGGGCGCCCAGGGTGTGGTGCCCAGGTGGATTTGACAGATGGGCGCCAAGGGTGTGGCGCCCAGGTGAGCTATTATGTAGTTCGGGTCGGTTCAATATTTTTTAGGTTGATTTGTGGTTGAGCGTTTATAGTTTGATGTATTTTAAATTAAAAGTGTTATGTTGAGTAGATTAAGATTAAATTCCGTTCTAATTAATTAGGCTTTAGTGACTGGAGGGGCTGGGTGCCCAGAGAGCGGTACCCAGGTGGATGTGATAGGATGGGCGCCCAGGGGGTGGCGCCCAAGTGTGTGCCTTGTGTGTCCGAGTTGGTTCGATGTTTTAAGTCTATTCGGGTTTATGGTTCGATTGTTTTAGAATTCAAGGGTGTTCTGGTGTGTTGATCGTGATTGACTTCGAATTTAATTTCAAGTAGGGTTTCCTAGTGATTGGGTAGGATGGGCGCCAGGAGGGTGGTGTCCAAGTGGATGCGGAAGGATAGGCACCAAGGGGGTGGCGCCCAAGTGGATGCGGAAGGATAGGCACCAAGGGGGTGTTTTGTGGTTTATTCGTTTTGTGTTTTTTAAGTTAGTTTGAGTCCAAATTGATTAGGGTTTCGAGTCTTTTAGGTTAATAGTGTTTTAAGGTGTTAATTCGGGTTTAATCCATTAAGTTTAATTAAGTGGTGGTTTCTAAGGGAATGGGATAAGATAGGCGCCAGGAAGGTGGTGCCCAAGTATAAAGGCAAGCTGGGCGCCCAGGGGGTGGCGCCCAGGTGTCTGTTTTGTGGTTTCGGGTTGCTTATTGGTTTAAGTCTGAATTGATTGAGGTTTTAGGTTCTTTTAGGTCTAAAAGTGTTTTGTTATGTTAAATAGGATGAAATTCGGGTTGTGATTAATTAGATGTTTTAATTAAAGTTCTTTAGTGATGGAATAAGATGGGCGCCAGGAGGGCGGTGCCCAGGTGGCAGTGTAGGCTGGGCGCCCAGGGGGTGGCGCCCAGGTGGACTTTTCAGAGTTTTGTTGGTTTTTGAGTTTTTGAGTTAATTAGAGATTAAGTTGATTAAGGTTTACTTATTCTAGGTTTAAAATGTTTTACTGTGTTGATTCGGATTAGTTTAAGGTTTTAACTAATTAACTTAAGCTTTAACCGGGGTGACTTGGGGAATGAGTAGGCTGGGCGCCCAGAGGGTGGCGCCCAGGTGGCAGTGCAGGCTGGGCGCCCAGGGGGTGGCGCCCAGGTGGACTTTTTGGAGTTTTGTTGTTTTTTGCCTTTTTGATGTTCTTAGTTATTTCTAAATCCGAATTAATTAGGGTCTTAAGGTTTTAGAACTCTTAATGATGTGATGTTGCTTAAGTTACTAATTATGTTGTTTTAATTAATCTTAGGATTTGTCCTACTTAGGCACTAAATTCAATAACTTAGACTATCTAACTATTCTTTTTGGGTTTTTGGATATCTTTTAATTTGTTTTTGGTTTCTCCTCTAATTTACTAGAGAGTAAGGAAAGAGAAGAAGGGGTTTTATGTTTTATGATTTTTTTGGGATTTTCTATGGATGTGTGGTTCAAATAATATGATGTGAAGTGTGACAAAAAAAATGGTAATTCGAAGTTCAGAACATGTCAAACAACCAAAAATATCATCATCATGCAGTTTCTAAATGAACTAAATGCGGACGATTTGAAGTTGTGCACAAAAGTGGAGAAATCCACTTGGGCGCCACCCCTGTGGCGCCTACCCTGCTCAGTCAGGGTTTTCAACGGAACACAACGAACGCACAAGAATCTTAGTGTTTTCGACACAACTTCCAATATTCAGCGACTGATGCGAATGTCTTAATTCGAACTACTAGCGATGCAACTAACGAAATTATAAGCAAACGATGCAACGGGCGGAGATCTAGAACCCGGTCCCTGTCTCAGAAGGGTAGGCACCCAGGGGGTGGCGCCCAGGTGATTCAAAATGGGCAGGCGCCCAGTGGGTGGCGCCCAGGTGTTCTGGAAAGGGCAGGCGCCCAGAGGGTGGCGCCCAGGTGTTCTGGAGAGGGCAGGCGCCCAGAGGGTGGCGCCCAGGTGTTCTGGAGAGGGCAGGCGCCCAGAGGGTGGCGCCCAGGTGTTCTGGAGAGGGCAGGCGCCCAGGGGGTGGCGCCCAGCCTTTCCGCCAACGGTTGCTTGTGATCTTTTCAATATAAATGATGATGATGATGATGCTAATGCGAGATCTAATCTAGCTATGCGATATGAACTACGAAATCAAAGAAAACCTACTATGTTAGAATGAACCTAAACATGTTTATAATATGATGAGATGCTAATACCATTTTTATCTCAAGTTAATGTAGATCTATGATGCTCAAATGGCCCTAAGCATGTTTCTAAGCATGAATGGTGATGGAGTGTAGTAAAAGAAGGGAGATCTAGGAATACCGGTATGAAGAAACGTTTCTCAAGTTCCTAGATTGAAACCTTCGCAAAGATCCATAGCTTTACTTGAAGATATGGAAGCCTCCTCCTCTCTTTCTCCTTCTTCTACTATAGATCTGAAGTTCTTCTCTAATGGTGGCTACCTTTCTTCTTCTTTTCTTATTCTCTCCTTTTGCCTCTTTTCTTAGGGTTTTTTGGGTAGCCTCCCTTGTAAATGAAGTTAAAAGGGATTATATAGGTTTGAGACGAGTTTAGAAGGGGCTAGGGCTTCATTAATTCGTGTTTCTAGAAGGTCTCACGCATCCCTAGGCGGCTTAAGTTGTTTTAGGGTGAACTAGGGTTTGGTGGGAGGATGGGCGCCCATGGGGTGGCGCCCACATGGCCTGCGCAGGCTGGGCGCCCACAGGGTGGCGCCCACATGGCCTGCGCATGCTGGGCGCCCACAGGGTGGCGCCCAGGTGATCCTGGAGAGAGTGGGCGCCCACAGGGTGGTGCCCAGCTGGTTCGTGCTTCGCTTTTGATCCTTGGTCCCATTTGGAGTCGAGACTGAACGGATATGTCTTCACCATGGGGGGGCCTACATTAGCACTTAATAGGCTGGGCGCCACATGGGTGGTGCCCAGATGGATTTCAAGGCTGGGCGCCACATGGGTGGTGCCTAGGTGGTTCGGTTCGTTTTCGATGCTTGGTCCTACGTATGAGTGGTCCTGGTCTAATCTCGAACCAAACAAATAAATTTTAAGGTGGGCACCCACCATAGGGTGCCTAGGTGATTCTAGGAAGTGTGGGCACCACAGGCTTGGTGCCTATGTGGAACTTAGGAGGGTAGGCGCCACATGGGTGATGCCTAGGTGGAGTCGGTTCATTTTTGGAGTTCGGCCCCTACATTGAGTGGTCTCGGGCTACTTTTAGGCTAACTAGTGAGATTTGGAGGCTGGGCGCCCACCATGGGGCGCCTAGGTGGTCCCGGGCTGTGTGGGCGCCCAGCATGGTGCGCCTAGGTGAAATTTAGTGGGATGGGCGCCACATGGGTGGTGCCCAGATGATCTCTTCTTAGGACAAACTTCGGAAGCTCATAACTTTTGACTCGCTTATCGGATTTGGACGTTCTACATACCGTCGGAAAGCTCTCGAAGTGAGGAATTCAATGGTATAAATGTCTTGACAAATAGGTGCTGAAAATATGGGGGATCTCTGGACCAATGAATTCAATTTCCTAACTTAGGCTAATCGGGTGACATTTTGGCAAACTAAGTATGGTCTTTAGAGGGATTGGCCTAAGCATGTCTTAAGTGGTCCAAAAAAAGGGTTTGAGTGGTGTCATGGTTCACTTCTTGTGTGAGTAGTGAATTGGGCTCGAGATCTCGACGCGACTTGGCTTTTCTCTCGCGAATTTCTAGAAATCGTCGAACTAAGTCTAAAATTAGCAACAAGCATCTTCATCGTCGTTAATTAATCTGAATTATGTCATTAATCATTCAATTGTGGGTGAAATGGGGGCACCACTATATATGATAGGTATTTAAGGCTATCATAGGGGCCAAATGAGGTGTCTATACTAGGTTCAAAGGGACAACCAAATTGTGTGTGACTTAACGATATCACTATGGAGATATAATCTCCAGCTCATTCCTATGATACTAATAGTGATACCTGCAACGGTAACTGGGGTAAGCAAAGCTTTAATGATTCTTATATCTTGATTTATCATATGGGGTAGAGTAGGATACTCTTAATAAGAATCACCTATGTGAGTGTGAACTGGGCCGATTCTATGAGAATAATAAGGCTAAATTCTCTAAAGCACTTATGAAACCATGCTTAGTTCAGGGCCAAAATGAACACAATCATGGGAACCAAATGTGTCTGGAAAGATTCTGTGTGAACTCTATTGTCTCGGTTTACACAAAAGGCTGAGCGGTTCAAGACATCATGTTCATTGTTCAACCAATAAATCCGATAGTATTTCACAAGGGAATGTTCAAGGCCACAAGCTACCTTTCTCTATACAGAGGATTTCCAAATTACTCTCTCTGTGTGTTTGCATATCATTTCATTGCTTTTGGTCAATTTCATTCATGTGGGGGATTGTTGAAAAAATGGTCTAGAGCACCATTATTTTGGTCAACTTTGAGCCAAAATACAAGTGGGACCCACTTATCCTTTTAGGTGGGAATACATGGGAATGTAATCTACTCCATGAGTAGATTGAGGACATGTATTGGGTTGCTCTAATCCATTAAGGAGTGAATGAGAAATTGCCTCCTAAACACTACTACTTGAACATGTTAAACATGGAAACAAAAGGAAGTGGTGAACTTGCTTCCCACATTGCTTGGGAGCAAAACATTCTTTGAGTATAAATATGTTTACCTTGGTAGTATAGGATGAGCCCCAATGGGCATTCCACTTTTGTGGATGAGGGAGAACTTAGACCAAGGTAGGGTCACCACCACACGCACGCGCGCAAGCCTCCCCGCCTAGCACCGGGCCGAGCGTGGGCTTCACGTGCGAGTTGGGCCTGGCTCGGCCCACTACCCATTTATTATTTTTGGAGAAATTTTATTTTATAAAATTTCTTTTCCAAATGGGGTGTGTCCAAGAGGTGTGTGCCCATTCGCATTTGAAATAGTATGTCCAAAGAAGAGAAACATCTGTTCAGTGAACAGTCACTATACTGAACAGATGCAACCCTATGAACAGACTTGTAGCATGCTATAAATATGCATCTCGTTCATGCTGTTTTGTCATTCTATTTTCGCTGCTGCTACACTTGCATTGGGTCATCATTCAGAGCCAAGAAGAGAGAGTACTGCTGCACTAATTGGTTCAACTGTCACACAGTTTGTTGTGCTGCTATTGTGTATATGATCATTGTATCCTGGGAGACAAGAGGCCACTGAAGACTCATTAGCACCATTGTGGGGGCGACTTTTGTCTTAAAGACATAGTGTTAAACACTAGCTTTGATCAACTGCTAATTTCTGAATCTAATAACTTCAACAACAGAGTATTGTTTTTTTGCCTTCAAACAGTAAGTGCAATTTACATTCAAATAGAGTATTGTTTTTGTTTCAATTTACTTCAAATTGATTTCCTAAAATACTGAACTATATGTACTCGAAATAACAAAACATTCTTTAGATATAAATATGTTTACCATGGTAGTATAGGATGAGCCCCAAGGGGCATTCCACTTTTGTGGAGAGGGAGGACCTAGACCAAGGTGCATGGAGTCACCACCACGCGCGCGCGCCGCCCTGCCCTGCACCAAACCGGGCTCGGGCTTGGGCCTGGGCACGAGTTGGGCCTGGGTCTTCACTCAAAGTCAAGAAGAGAGGGTTCTGCTACACTTTTGGTTCTCCGTCACACAGTTTGTAGTACTGCAACTGTTGTGAAACTGATCATTGTATCCTGGAGACAAACGCTATTGAAGCTCGTAAGCACCATTGCAAGGGCGAATTTTGTCTTAAAAACATAGTGTTAGACACTATCTTGATAACTTCATCAACAGAGTGCTGTTTTCTGTCTTCAAACAGTAAGTTCATTTACATTCAAACATAGTACTGTTTTTTGTTTCTCTTTAGTGCAAACTGGTTTCCTAAAATACTGAACTATATGTACTCGAGCTAACAGATTTCACTATCAAACTAGTGCATTTTCCAGAGCACAGAAGTTATCTTTTAATTAACTCGAATGAACATTCAAATGTTATGTTTTATTTAGTTCATTTTGATGTGTGTGGCAGGTCCAGTTATGCCGTGTCTTTTGTCACTTTGTTTGATTAATCAATGATGCCTGAAGAATGACATGGATTTATTTGTGGAAGAGTAAAGATGAAGTTATCTTGTGTTTAAAGCATTTCACACATTAGTCATGGAAATCAGATTTTAATTCTAAAATCCATGCACTTCACAGCGACTATGGAAAGGAAGCACCAAACCTTTTCATTCATTGGACTCACTTCTCCTCGCACTCCACAGCATAAAGTTGCCAAAAAAATCATCGTCTACTTGAGATATCCAGGCCTTTACTAATTGGTGAAATAGTTCCTAGGTTAGTGGTATAATATTCCAAATGTCTGTTATCTACCTATTAGTTTACCACTACAAACTCTCATGGATTATCCTGTGAAACACTTTTCCACATATTATCCTATTCCTGACTTGGGTTTCATTTTTTATTTTTTTTCATCAGTTTACTAGAAAACGATATGTTTCAACCAACAATGACAATGTTTCCATCTTCCACACGAAAAAAGAGTCTTCCTTATCCTCAGAGTGAATAGAACATTTTCTTCTTTTTTTAATGGTGTTCATAGAGAAATGTTGTTCTTCCAATCCCCATTTATAAATGAGTTGGTATCATAAGCCAGTGCAGGTTTACTTAAGGACAAAACATCGTGGTCCAGTCCACTCGCCATGAATCAAGCTCCCTGAGATGCAAGTATTCCCCCCTCCGTCTCCAGTTTGAATCCTTACTTGGTCCCTCATTATAACCATCAACCTAAATGGAATAGTAGTAGCACTAAAAATTCAATAGCTGAAAGTCATCGAGTATTTATTACCACAAACCAAAGATAATTTATATGTGCCCACACATCGTACTGAATGTTTTCAAAAGGCCAACTGCGTACACCATTAGCTGAAGAAAAGGAAGTCAAAGGAAGTTAGATATGATAGTTGACATGCCTTACATTGCAAAGTATTACCTGGTTTGAATAGACTCAAATAGACATTATGGAAAAGAGACATTAGACTGGGTATCCCACAAAATAACGTCTTTAGTAACAACAGCCACAGATAGGGTAGTAGCCAAAACCTATGGACACAGATCTAGGAGTTGCAACTCTTCCATTTTCACTGTGTCTGTAAGGACATTCCTTGTTGAGGAGTCTTGAAAAACACAATGAGAGAGAATTTTCAAGCAACACTCAAAGACTCAACTCAAATAGGAGTGTGAGAACGATCTACAATATGATCATCAGATCCGAGAATATTACACTAAAAAAAAAAAAAAAAAACCAGAGGATAACATGAATGACCTACCACACATGTTGTCATTTCAGAGTCACAAACCAGGGAGGTTAGGTGGAGGAAACAAGATGACTGATTGCATTATGCTTGTCTGCACCAAATTAGATTTAGAAATGCAGGGGACATTCCTTGTGGAGTTCTGTGTTGACAGAGGTCATTCTAATTCAGCTCTGTCTTGGGTTCATAAACTGAATTACCAAATTTAGAAAAAACAAACATTTGCAATAAGTGATTCATAAGACCCTGAATAAGCATAGTTATACAATCTTTTAACTACCAGCTCTTGTTTGAAAATTAGTTGGACAACTGATCAGATCCAAACAAATCTCCATTTTTTTTGCCGCCACCTGCCACGAAAGAGGACTATTCCAACATGTAGCATAACTGATAACCAAATGGAATATTGGGCCACACAGGTACTACCAAATGGTCACATGACAGTGAGTAGGTCACACGACAAAAGAATCACAACAACGTAGCAGCCACCAAAGAACCATACACACTAACTTCACACCAACATAACAGCCAAATATATCAAGTGACACCATACTCATCTAGATCATCCAATATGGTAATAACATACAAATTAGAACCTGTAAGAGAACCTAAGCTACCTAACCAAGTCACATGCCCTTGGGAGATTCTGGAGCATGTCCCACGATCATCACTGAACTAATAGATCCAGAGGAGACAAAAACCTATAGCAGCCAAGCAGTACAACAGAGTCATTAAAAAGGTGTCCAATATGGTGCCAAGAAATTGTTCGTGTCCATATAATGGTTGAGCGAGTGACTGTTCTGTTTAGGAGATCTCCTCAATCCTTTCCAAATCAGACCCAAGTGTCATAAAATTACAGGACAATTACCGTACAGATTGCCTTAAAACTAATAATTACCCCAGAACAGTTGGAAAAATTTATTTACCGCAGAACAGTCCGATCCATAGGATATCGTAAGCTGTAATATCCTATGGAAGTAGGATATCTTACAGTCAAAAGCGGAAAAATTTGAACAGTTAGTTTTTTTATTTTTTCCTTCATTGTGGGACTACTAAACCACCATCCAAACCGTTGGATAGCTGTATGAGTGTAAAAGCTAATATCGCACCAAATCTAAACCGTTGATCTATCACGATTATCTAGAAATTTGCAAAAAGTCACATTGTTTTGCAAATTATAAGAACAAATTATAAGTCATGTTTCTTTTTTTTTTTTTTTTGCAAATTTCTTTTTCTCTATCATCTCTTTTTCAACTCTCTATCATCTCCTTTTCTTAGCATTACAAATTTTAAAGGATTATACAGCTCTTAAGAATCTGTGTTTTTTTTTTTTTCTTAACATTACAATTTTTAAACTCAACATGGCCATCAAAATTAAAGAATAGGTAGCACTATAAGAGACAACTGCAGAATAATATCAAATGACATCGAGTATCACAAAGGCGAAGATACTCAGAATTATCGCCTAAATCAATCATCAACATATATAGAGATTCGGAATTATCAATACATATATTTCGATATCTCTCCAAAAAGTAAAGAAAACACAAAAGAAGAAAACAAAAATCAAACCTTCATGATTTAGTATACCGTTGGTACAAAAAAAAAAAAAAAAAAACTGAAGAAATGAGATAGCAAAAACCAAAATTCTTTTGAGAAACATCTACTCATATCTACTTTGCTATAGTCGGGAAGTAACTCACTGCCAACAGTATATTAAATCTACAATGCACCACAGATCCTGCGGTGTGGTAGAAGGGCTTTGTACAGTTTTGATTGTGGCCAGACATTATCCTTACTAGATGATCATAGGAACCTCATAACAGCACTCTCGAAATGAGTAGACGCTGCTTTAATTAGCATGCTCTTGATTCAGAGGTTATGATCATTGAATCCAAATGACATGTAATTTCTGAAAAGTGAAAACTGTGGCAGAAGACAAGAGTAAAGAAGCGTAGCCCAGAAACCCAATAGCTGTTTAGAAATTACATGTCATTTGGATTCAATGATCATAACCTCGAAATCAAGAGCATGCTAATTAAAGCAGCGTCTATTCATTTCGAGAGTGCTGTTATGAGGTTCCTATGATCATCTAGTAAGGATAATGTTTGGCCACAATGAAAAATGTACAAAGCCCTTCTACCACACCGCAGGATTAGTTCACTCTCGATTCCAAAATTTGCTACTCAGTCCCTTCCTCCGGTGTTTCATCAGCAGAAGCCTCATTCCACTCTGCATCCACACTTCCATTTAACCCATCATCAACAAAATCACCCACACTCTTAACCTTTGAGTCAGTGTGGAGGACAGGATAATTCCTCGAAAAGCAAGCATCACAAAAGGTTGGCGCTTCATCACCAAGATACTCCCTCAAGCTCTTTAATGGAGGGAATGGGCTTGATTTTGGAGGTGGGCAGTCAAAGTAGGTCCCATGGTTTCAGACAAGGCGGGGTCCACGTATAAGGCTTTGACAATGGGCTAGTTTTGGATGGATGAGTTAAGTGGGTTTGGTTTGGATCCGGGTTGGCATGAAATGGGTTTGTAGAAATAGGAATGAAAATGGATTGAGTGGGTTATGCTTAAATCCAATTCGACCTGTGGAGATGGGTTTTAGCATATGGACCATGGGTTTGTTAGAGATGGATTTGGAAAACGGGCCCATATTTGGGGTTGATGTAACTTGAGTTGATGGGTTTGGAGAATGGGTCAAATGGGATTGAAGAGATAGAGTATGGGAAAATGGGCCCGTGTGAGCTTCCTCTTTGTTAGCATTTTTGTTTATCTAATTCATGGGTTGGACAAAACTTTAGGTCTATTGAGTTGTATTTTCTATTTTATATTAGAATGGACCGTGGTTGTATCGCTGGAAGAGTTGTAGCGAAGAAAAGAGGATAAAGGAGAAGGCCGGGGGAAACACCTAGGTCCGATCGATCGGAGCCTTTGTCAGATCGATCTGACAGCAGATGCGCCCCCAGTTATTTTGGTGGTCTGATTGATTGGACATGCGCGGGTTATATGGGAAAGTCTCCTAAACTGAATCAGATTTGTTTCCTTTTGAGAACCTGCTTCCCAATTTGAGTCCTATTTGTGTTCTAAGACTAAGGCACGAATTTGGGGCTATGAATAGGGTATTGCTCTCAACCTTAGAATTGACCGCTCTCATTAATCTGAGTCAGAGATATCTTAAAGACATAACTATTCCCTAAAGCCATTGAGAGATTCTTCTAAAGGGGTGCTCTACAAGGTTATGATTGCTTCTTTTTTCTTGTAGAAAATAGCCCATCTTGACTGATAAGGTGCGAGGAGATCAAGTAAGGAGAACGGGGCGCAGTGGATGTCGTGTTAATGGATTCTATGCAAGAACAACTATAGTCTTTAGGTCGAGGTACATGAAAGTGTAGCTAGGGCCAATGAACAAGTCCTGGTGTGTGTGTGTGTGTGGTGGTGGTGGGGGGGGGGGGGGGGGGGGGGGGGTGGGTTGGTGGTGTGAATAGGACTAATTAAATTTCTTACCCAATTAACAACTTATGCGGAATATGTGTTCAATGTGTGAGCGCTTAAACAATCAAAGATATGACAATTAGTTTTATATTAATAAGCAGAAGTGTCAGGCCTTCTTCCAACCACCACCCCCCCCCCCCCCCCCCCCCCCCCCAACCCACCCCCCGTCTTTGAGCTAGACCATCCTGCAGCTGATCCAACTGTTGAAAAGACTCCCCACCCAGCAGCTTTGCTTATTCCCCCAGTTGAAGGAGTCTCTCACTCTGTGGTCGACCCCATCCCTCTGGATGAACCAACATTATCCCCTTCTGCTTCTTTTTTAGAGATTCACAACCCCTTCTCTACTTTGGAACCAGTCACCCCCTCCTCCCCATCAACCAGCCCTGTCCCTTACCCCATCCAATCTAGTCCCCATAACCCCGAAAGCAGCTGCTTCAGGGCCGATATCTCCAAAAACCTCTCAATAGACCTCAGTTTCCAGAAAGAGCCACCTTCCCCTTCCCCTTCTAATAAGTCCTCCAACCCTGTCTCAACAACTGCTCCCCCAACCTTAATTTGGTCCCCCTCCTCTGCAGACCTGGCCTCAGTCGTTTGGCTTACCAAAAAGAAAAAGAAACAAAATCAAAAAGGGAAAAAGAAACCCAGGTCAGTAAAGGTGTCCCCCCCGTCCCAAATCCCCAACTGGCCTCCTTCCATCCCGCCAGCTCCATGTCTAAAACCTTGTATTGGAACTGTAGGGGAATTGCTAACTCCCCAACTTCTAAGACCCTCTTATTCTTGGCCAAAACTCATTCTCCTAATATAATTTTCCTTTCAGAACCTAAAACTCCCAATGCCACTCCCTTGGCCCAGAACCTTGAAAGGCTTGGCTACGCGTCCTTTTTCTCTAACTCTCCCCATCCTTCTGCTTTCCCCTCCATCTGGTGATTCACCAAAGCCTCCTCTTCCTACTCAGTTGCCTTAATTGACTCCCAGCACCTCACCATATCCCTCTCCGCCTCTCTTAATTGCCCTTCCACTTTCATCACTGGCATTTATGCCTTTACCTCATCCACTCAAAGGAGATCCCTATGGCAGTACCTGTGCTCCCCTCCATTTCCTAACTATCACCCCTGGGAAGTTATTGGGGACTTCAATGCTGTCTCCTCTGCTGTGGAGAAACTCGGTATTTATCCCATTAACTCCTGAGCTACTTCGGAATTCACTAACATGATGATTTCTTCTGGCTTGCTGGACATTGGTTTCTCTGGTAGCAGGTTCACCTGATCTAATAATAGGCAAGGCAGGTCCTATGTGGCTGCCAGGCTTGACCGCTCCCTCACAAACCATGCTTGGTCCCTCTCCTTCGCTGATGCTCTTCTCCAACACTTGGTTAGGCAAAACTCAGACCACAGTCCTATCTTATTGTCCAGTCACCCTCCCATAGCTGCAAGATACATTCCTTTCAAGTTTGAGGAAATGTGGATTAGCCACCCCTCCTTCAAAGATTTGGTGGCTTCTATGTGGAACCTCCCTGTTGAAGGTAATCCACAATTCATCCTTAACCAGAAGCTCACGTCTCACAAAACCAGATTGAAGACCTGGAATAAGGAAGTTTTTGGCAACCTCAAGACTAACATCTCTACTGCTGAAAACAACATCCTTCTTTTGCAAGAAAGCATGGACTCAGTCCCCCTGGACTCTACCAAATCTGCCCTCAGCCTAGCCAGATGCACTCTTCAAAATTTGCTTCAAGCAGAAGAAACCCATTGGAAACAAAAATCCAGGGTTAATTGGCTTCAAGAAGGAAATAGAAACACCAAATTTTTTCACCTTGCTTCAAAAATTAGAGGCTCTAAGAATAGGATTGATAAGGTGGAATTCAAAGGCATCTCCATTGAGAGTCACCCTCAGATCAAAGCTGCTGCAGTGGAATTCTTCTCTGACAACTTCAAGCCTTCTCCTATCGAGATGGGTCCTAGGCTCTTCCAAGTGCACAACAAGAAAGTCTCTCCTACCCAAAACTCCATTCTCCAAGCTGTCCCCTTTAATGAAGAAATCAAAAACTCTGTGTTCAACCTTAACAAATCCTGATTCCTAGTCCTGATGGGTTCTCCGGCAGCTTTTTCTGTAGCTGTTGGGACATTGTTGGCATGTCAGTTATTGCTGCAGTTAAGAATTTTTTCATGTTCGAAAAGCTACTTAAGGCTTCTAACTCCTTCATCTCTCTCATCCCTAAAGTGGCTGCTCCTTCCTCCTTTGGTGACTACCGTCCCATCAGCCTCCTCAATTTCTCTTATAAAGTTATCTCGAAGATCTTAGCTTTCAGAATGGCTACTGTTCTGCCAGACCTCATTTCGCCTTATCAGGTGGCCTTCATTAAAGGTAGGAAAATTCAAGACCACATTGCTCTGGCCCACGAGCTTACCCAAAGTCTTCAAAAGGGAGCAAAAGGCAAAGGCATTTGCTTGAAGCTGGACATTTCCAAAGCCTTTGATAAGTTGAGCTGGGATTTTTTATTCAAAGCCTTGGACTTCTTTGGGTTTAGCAGAGCTTGGTCCTCCCTTATTCATGAATGTGTGTGCTCTTCTAAAGGTTCTGTTCTTATCAACAGAGAGCTTGCTGGTTACTTTGCTGTGGGGAGTGGGCTCAGGCAAGGAGATCCTCTATCCCCTTACCTTTTCATCTTAGCGGAAGAGATCCTCAGTCTGAACATTGATTACCTGGTTTCTCAGCAGTATGTGACTCCAATATACAGAGCCCCAACCTCCCTCTATCTGTCACCTAATGTTCGCTGATGACATTCTTCTTTTCTTCAAAGCTTTCCCTAGGAGTATTAAAGCTATCAAGGAAATCTTGGAAGCTTACCAATTGGCAACTGGCCAGCACTTCAATCTCAGGAAAAGTAATGTCCTTTTTGGCAACAGCAGGCAGTCCTTAAAAGTCAGAGTTTCGAGATCCTTAGGTGTTTCTCAGGCTTTCTTCCCTGTTAAATACCTGGGAGCTCCTCTCTTCATTGGCAGCCCCAAAGCCCAATACTTTGAGAGTTTGAAGGGTTATTTTAGGCAAAGGCTCTCAGGTTGGGAAAAGAATCTGCTTTCCTTTGCTGGAAGAGTTATTCTTGTCAAACATGTGCTTCAAAGTCTCTATGTACACATCCTACTTGTTCTCCCTGTCCCTAGCTCGGTCTACAACTTCCTTGAAAAATGGATGAGGAACTTTCTCTGGTCTGGGGGTTCTGATCATTCTAAGAGGAGCCTCCTTAACTGGAATTCTGTTTGTCAGCCTAAGTCAGAAGGAGGGCTGGGCTTTCGTCGCATCAGGGACTTGGTCCATGCCAATTCAGTCAAGTTGGGCTGGGCGGCTTTCTCTTCTACTTTCTTATGGGCTTCTTGGTTCAAAGCAAAGTACTTCAAAGGTTTCTCTCCTTGGCACCCCTGCTCCCTCTCCACTGGCTCTTGCATTTGGAGGCCTATTAAGAGAATTTCGCAATTTCTTTTTCATAATAGTCACTGGGTTTTGGGAGATGGTAAAAGCTCTAGCTTCCGGTATGACAAATGGCATGGCCCCCTTTCCTTGGCACAGATCTTTCCTGAGATCTACTTCCCCTGGGCGGGCTCTATCCACGATGTCTTCTCTAACGGCCAAAGGCTTCTAAGCCTCTCTCTTCCTCAGCAGGTGGTCTCCTTCTCCTCCTCTCTCCTAGTCTCCTTCTCCCTGGCTGCTGAGCCTGATGTGCTGGTCTGGTCTAGCTCCAACTCCATCCGTCTTTCCTTTGCTGCTGCCTGGGAGTCCATCAGATCCAGATGCCCCCCTTGTCCTTGGTCTAAGTTTGCCTGGAACAGCCTCCTCAAGCCTTCTGTGGCTTGCTTTGCTTGGAAATTGTTCCATAACAAACTCCCAACCAACGCCTGGGTCCAATCTATTGGAGTGCAGTTGGCTTCCTCCTACTACCTCCGTGGCTCTCACCAAGAATCTCCTTTCTCTTTGTTTTTCCTCTGCCCCTCGCAGCCTCTTTCTGGGATTGGCTTCAGGTTAAAGGTAATTTCAAGTTTGGCCCTTCCAGCTTTGTCTCCTCTATGTGGGACTCCTTCTCAGCCAACTCTTGCCATAAAGCCAAGAAGGGCTTGGGAGCCCTCTTCATCATTGCCATCTTCAGTATTTGGAAGGTTAGGAATCAGGCAGTCTTCAACAGTAAGTCTCATTCTCTAGACTTTGCTATTAATTTCTTCTTGATGGATGCTATTGTTTCTCTGAGGAAAATGTCCACCTCTTTTATTAGTCCTTCTCTAGATTTTTTTTCTCTTATGTAATCAGCCCTATCACCCTATAAGATAGTGTTTCGCTTCTCTTTTTTTTTTGAGTTTTCTTCTTCCCCTGTTGGGCCTTTTTCTGGCTGCTGCTTCTCTCCCTTTTTCTCTTATTAATTCAATTTTTCAATTTAGAAAAAAAAAAAAAAGCACAAGTGTGTGTAAAACACTCTTCACAAATTCACTTGTGATTTATATCAATGTAAATATAATTATGTAACCAAGTGCTCAAGTGAATATATGTTAAAGAGTGTGTGCTAAACAATATATGATTTACCAATATGTTCAAAGTTGTTTTCGCACAAGTGCGTGTGTGTCAATTAAACTCAAAGATGAAACAGCATCCGTATCAATCTCCACAACATATAGATATGTAAAAGCGATAGAGAAAGAGAAATTGACACAAGGGATTTATAGTGGTTCGGTCACACAGTCCTACATCCACTCTCAAGGGCCACACAGTCCCCTGGTTCCACTGTGAAGAATCAAACTACACAAGTACTAATTTTACATTGATTTTGTTACCAAGGTTCGATCACAAAGATCTACTCCCCTCTACAATTTTTATAGTGGTTAAATCACAAAGAAATAAGCCACTCTTACAATGCTTTGAATTGAATGAAGTGAGGGAGAAGAACACTTGCCTCTTTTGACAAAATCTGGAGGTTGACACTTGCCTCTTTGATGAAGTCCAGAGGATGCTCTTCGAAGCTTGTCACCGTAGCTCCAAGCTTTTATGCCTCTTGCAATGCTTCCTTGATGTTGATGATGATGCTCCAATGTTGTGCTCAATCAAGGGAAGAGGTCTTTGATCTAGGGATATTGATTTTAACTTTTGATGGCTCAAGTTCTTCCCTAGATAATATGGTTTTCACACATCACACTTTCCTAGAGCTAATGAAGCTCTTAGATTTTCCAATACAAGATCATAGTGTGTGTGGAATGATCTATGAGAGCTCTAATATGATGCACAATGGTTAGGACATGAGCTCTCATGATCTTGGAGAGAGTTGGGATGATTTGGGGCCTTTTCTATTTATAAACAACCCTCAAACGGCTCTCTAACGGCATTTGGCGGCTAGCCCCCTTCAAATCCGCGGTTAGCTGCTACCCCAACGGATATTTCCAATGGTCAGATATTTTGAATATTCTGAAGGGTTAGCTAGCTGCCGGTCAGCAGGCGGTCGGACCGTGAGACATGGCAGTTAGCCGACCTCTGAGACTAGTTTTGAGTCCTGAAAAGGCTCAAAAACATTTTCTAAAAACCTATTAAATAAGCCATTAAACTAAGGGTTTTTAGGGCCATCTCTTGGTTGGTTTGGAGTCCCATTTACCTAAATAGGTTGTCACTCATATGGAGGTCTTCCTTGATGAATTTGAGCCTTCCAAGACTTGATCTTCTACCTTCAAACTTGATCTTCCTTGTGAAACTCTGAGAGGCAAGGTCTTGGATTCTTTGACACGGAATTGACAATATAAGTGCTCATGGAATTGTGGCACTAACAATCTCCCCCTTTGTCAATTCTGTGGCAGAACACCTATTCTAGATACTCTTACAACATATGGACTCAAAAGCACCCAAGATTACAAGAGTACGTGATCTTTACATAGAATACAACAATTACAACTCAAATAAAGACTCATGACTCTTAACTACTCCCCCTGAGAATGTGCTTAATTTGATTTGAATGATATACCTACAAAAGACAAGGAACACACATTCTATGGTGGGATTGCAACTCCCCCTTAACCATTAGCCAAAGACATCATATTTAACTGAATCTAGATTCAAATACGCATTCTCTTCTCCCCCTTAGAATTTTCTTTCCCATTGAAGAACCCATACTTATTCTCCCCCTTTTTGTCATGAATTTGACAAAGAAATTTTCCAAGAGTAAGCATACGGGGAATGGAGAGAGAGAGAGAGAGAGATGGGTTCAAAGAAAGAATTAGACATTTTCTATAATTTGAGCACATCATGGTAGCATTAGCTAGAACAAGTTTTACTATAAGCATAGGGGGGGTTAGCAAGCATGATATCAAAAGATTCGACTATAAAGTGATCCAATCATGCTAAATTGGAATTGAACTATATAAATCAACTAAGTAGGTCCACATCAATTCCATGAATCCAGTTAAGGACTCTATAAGTCCTTCATATGATACCAAGCGATTGAAGATCATGAACTCAATAAAGATCATATGAAATTTCATTTCATTGACCTTTTTCATCACTTAAGCTCAGTGATGAACCTGCATAATCATTAGTTTAACAAAATAATATAAATATAAAGTACATGTAATGATTATGAGAAATGCATGAAGTTCCAAACAAAATCAATCCATTCATTAGCATGTAATAGGAACATGCATTCTATATTTTAGACTTTGAAAGTTCAAGTCTAAAACTCAAAATGATACCAATGAAAATAAAATCCAAAACCATAACATTCAGTCTTTAGAAAAATTTAACTTACAAAGGCATAATGAATGTCATGAGAATGAATGCAATCATATCCAAAAGTGCATATATATATATGACTATGAACACAAGTAAGTAGATATGATAATGGTGATAAATAAAATATAATTAAAGAAAATATCACCAAATGTATTCAATCATCAAACTAAGCGATTATAATCCAAATGATGAATTGGGTACATTGCATTCCAAACAATTCATCAAGTTAGGAAGTTTACAAATAGAAAAGCATATGACTTGCAAAATCATCACACAAAACAAAAAGAAAAAAACCACATCACTAAACATAGTGATGATCATAAGTAAAAACATCCATATCTTAGAAAAATACTAAAACTAAAAGCTCATGGATGTGGCAATATGAGAAATACATAAAGATGTACCTATAAAAGTTAATGCATTCTCAAGTAAAAATTGTTTTGTTTTCAAAATACTTAAAAAAAGTTATTCATCCTATCCATTTATGTATCTCCATGATCCTCAAAATATAAACTCACATTTAATCATCTTAGAGATGTCTACACTCCCCGTCAATATCATTCTCTTCTTTTGTCAATATGATGACAATGAATATACCTATGTAGTGCATGGAGAAGATGTAAGGCATGAAACTAGGGAGTTACTTCTCATATATAAATATTAAAGCTCACATTGATCAAATTTCTCAAGATGTTGCTAATCATGGAAAGACATGATGATGAATAGATGAGTACCAATTGAAAATTTCATTTTAAAAGTAAGAAACTTAACAAAGTCCAAAATGAAAATCAATTGCATAATTTTCCATTGAAGTAAAAAAAAAACTTAAAATCCATGGAAAATTCATTTTTCAAATCATATTTATTTTCAAAATGACAAAGCAACTGATTTGAAAAATATGAGATGGAACATCAATTGAAAAAGCTTTTTAACTCATTACCTCTCATTCAAATTTGTATTTCAAAATATATACCTATCAAGAACATATGCAAAATGAATTTCCACACAACTTGACTATCAAACTAATATACCAATAAAGAGCACAAGGGTGGTCAATGTGGGTTTCTAGTAAAGTTTAGATTTTTTACAACAAATTCTTTTGAAATAAAAGAATTGTTGATTCCAAAACATGGACAAGATTGAAAGAGATTTATATGTAATGGAGGACAACAACTTGAGACTCAACAAAGTATATGAATCATGCTTCATATGGTGAGGATAGAAGCATCAGAGCAGTGTCTTACGTGATCACACAGAATTACGGGTCTTTTCCACAGCTATCCCCTAAGGATTTATGCTTGGCGCCACAACTACCACACACTGGAATTATGCTTGGTGAACCCAACACGTGAGGGGTCTCCTCCCACTCTCCTAGCCATCCTACCTTAATCATTAATGTTCCAAAGATTTAAATAGATATACCAATATGAGTGCAAATTGGAATGAATCAAGGTGTAGTATCCAAAGTATTAAATCAATTCCACAATGATGAACATGTTAAAGATACAACCAATCATATTAAAATCATGGATTGTAAAATATTTTTAAAACTGCAAAAACTCTGAAATGGTTTTGAAATCATGTAACTAATATATATGTTTCAAAACAGAGAAATCCATGAGAATGGTACTAATCATAGCATAAGCATGTTTAACTTTTGAAAATCATATGCTACGTGAATTAACATCATTTCATAAAGTATGACTATAAAGAACATGGATTATGAAATGAAATTCAACTATCATGAAGCCAACCTCTTCAAGAAAACAACTAAAATTATGTATTGAAGGAGGCAAACATGAGAGATATGATGCAAAAGTGAAATTTCAATTCAATGTTCACAAGATTTGTCACATTTTTTTAAAAATAAACCAAACAAATTAGAAAACCATGAAAAGAACATGGATGTGACAAACACAAAATTCACTAAGCATCATGAATATTCATCACTTATAAAAATATAACTAGAAAGCACAGTGACGGGCATGAGAAATTTCATTTGTAAAATAAAGCTTAAATATGCAAACAATTTATAAAATGTATCATATGAACTCAACATCCATCCTTCATAAACAATGAACATAACTATGAAGTACAAAGAATGGACTTTAGAGAGATTCATATGATCATAAACACAAATATGAAATTGAAACATGCACAAGAATATGTTGCAATCAAATGATTTTGCGAACCAAAAGATATAACTATATAAGTTCATGAAAACAAAATCAATTGACTACAAATGCTTTTGCATTAAAACAAATGTAACCGTATAAGTTTATAATGCAAATGCACATAGACCAACAATATGAAATAACTAAAAGGAATAGGTTGGTCAAAAGGGGTTCATGACCTAAGATCTCTCTAACGATCTTCCTTCGAAAATCATCCTAAAGTCTTGGTAGGTTTGTCCTTGAGGACTCTCCAATATTCGAGGTCTCTCTAAGGTATTGGCACTAGCAAAGAAACAAGATCAATTCCGAGTTGTTATGCCTTTACGGAGTAACCTGCCTCTGATACCAATTGAAAGTGCAGCTAGGGCCAATGAACAAGTCCTAGAGTGGGGGTGAATAGGACTAATTAAAATTCTTACCCAATTAAAAAATATCTCAGTCCAATTTTAATCCCAACTAGAACAATGAACACAATGAACACATCAAAGAATACAACTTATGCGGAATATGTGTTCAATGTGTGAGTGCTTAAAAAATCAAAGATATGACAATTAGTTTCATGTTAATAAGCACAAGTGTGTGTAAAACACTCTTCACAAATTCACTTGTGATTTACATCAATGTAAATATAACTATGTAACCAAGGTGCTCAAGTGAATATATGTTAAAGAGTGTGTGCTAAACAATATATGATTTACCAATATGTTCAAAGTTGTTTTCGCACAAGTGCGTGTGTGTCAATTAAACTCAATGATGAAATAGCATCCGTATCAATCTCCACAACATATAGATATGTAAATCATGTACAAGCGATAGAGATAGAGAAATTGACACAAGAGATTTATAGCGGTTCAGTCACACAAACCTACATCCACTCTCAATGGCCATACAGTCCCCTGGTTCCACTATGAAGAATCAAACTACACAAGTACTAATTCTACATCGATTTTGTTATCGAGGTTCAATCACAAAGATCTACTCCCCTCTTTTGTTCACGAGGTTCGATCATAAAGATCTACTCCCCTCTACAATTTTTATAGTGGTTAAATCACAAAGAAATAAGCCACTCTTACAATGCTTTGAATTGAATGAAGTGAGGGAGAATAACACTTGCCTCTTTTGAAAAAATCTGGAGGTTGACACTTGCCTCTTTGATGAAGTCCAGAGGATGCTCTTCGAAGCTTGTCACCGTAGCTCCAAGCTTTGATGCCTCTTGTAATGCTTTCTTGATGTTGATGATGATGCTCCAATGTTGTGCTCAATCAAGGGAAGAGGTCTTTGATCTAGGGATATTGATTTTAACTTTTGATGGCTCAAGTTCTTCCCTAGATAATATGGTTTTCACACGTCACACTTTCCTAGAGCTAATGAAGCTCTTAGATTTTCCAACACAAGCTCATAGTGTGTGTGGAATGATCTATAAGAGCTTTAATATGATACACCATGGTTAGGACATGAGCTCTCATGATCTTGGAGAGAGTTGGGATGATTTGGGGCCTTTTCTATTTGTAAACAACCCTCAAACGGCTCTCTAACGGCATTTGGCGGCTAGCCCCCTTCAAATCTGCGGTTAGCTGCTACCCCAACAGATACTTCCAACGGTCAGATATTCTGAATTTTCTGAAGGGTCGGCTAGCTGTCGGTCAGCAGGCGGTCAACAGATTGTTGGTCGACTGCTGACCGCCCCTCTATTTTTCAGCCAGAAACAACTTTTGGAAAAGTAACCGCAAGGTGACTGTGAGATATGGCAGTTAGCCGACCTCTGGGACCAGTTTTGAGCCTTGAAAAGGCTCAAAAGTATTTTCTAAAAACCTATTAAATAAGCCATTAAACTAAGGGTTTTTAGGGCCATCTCTTGGTTGGTTTGGAGTCCCATTTACCTAAATAGGTTGTCACTCATATGGAGGTCTTCCTTGATGAATTCAAGCCTTCCAAGACTTGATCTTCTGCCTTCAAACTTGATCTTCCTTGTGAAACTCTGAGAGGCAAGGTCTTGGATTCTTTGACATGGAATCGACAATATAAGTGCTCATGGAAATGTGGCACTATTAGTACTGACTAAGGGAAATGAGCTGTGAGTATATCTGTTCGTGAATTCTTGATTTCTGGTTCGTGGTTTTTCTCCGTGGATAGGGTTTCTAGGCTAAATATTGTGTTTGCCTTCTTGTGGTGATTGCTTGGTAGATTACTGGTTCTATATTGTTTATTTGGTTATTACCGTTGGATGTTGATTGGTTAAATTAGAACTAGTATCCGTTCTGGTAAGCCTGCAAATCTTTCAATTAGAATCAGAGCAAGTTGCACGATTTTATTGTGTTGATCCATATTTTGCTATAATGAATAACTACCGTGAAGGCACTTCAGCCAATAAGCCTCCTCTGTTGGATGGTAACAATTATGCTTATTAGAAAGCTAGGATGGTTGCCTTCTTGAAAGCCATAGATCTGAAAGTTTGAAATTTTGTTGTTAATGACTATTCCTTGCCCACTATTACTGCCGATGGGTAACTAGTCCCAATTTTGTAGATAAGTGGACTAAGGAAGAAGAGTTGGCTACCACTTGCAACTCTAGGGCTTTGAATACTGTTTATAATAGAGTTAGCATGTATGAGTTTCATAGAATTTCTACATGCACTACTGCAAAAGAAGCGTGGGATATTCTGCAAATTGTGCATGAAGAGACTGACACCGTCAAACAGTAAAATCTTCAGAAATTGTAGAAAGCTTTCGAAACCATAAAGATGAAAGATGATGAAACTTTCAATGAGTTCAGTTCGAAGCTGAATGCAATTGTGAATGATACCTTTACTTTGGGAGAACCAATTCCTGAAAATAGAATTGTGTAAAAGATTTTGCAGTCTCTTCTAGAAAGGTTTGATGCAAAGGTTGTAGCCATATAGGAGAATAAAAATATGAATATTCTCGAAGTTGAGGATTTGATTGGCAACCATCAGTCATTTAAAGCAAACCTAAGGACTAATGAAAGCCTCCAAAGAACCATTCATGAAAATTGCTAGTGATTCTGATTCTGATTCTGAGGAGATAGATCCCTAAGTTGGTGTTTAGTTTATGAAGTAATTTCAGTTGTTTGTGAAGGGAAAGAAAAGTGATTTGAAAATCCTTAAAAATTATGTAAAGAAGAAATGTTTTAATGGGATGCAATGTTTTAAGTGTCATGGTTATGGACACATTGCTAGTGACTCTGCTAACAAAAAGCCGAAAAAGAAGGTGTTCAATTTGACTTGGGATGATGATACTTCTGAGGACGATGATAAAAAAATTTGAGAAGCATGAAGCTAGCAAAGAAAAATTCATGGCATTCATGGCAACTTCAGTTCCTGCTATTCCACTACTTTCTTCTGATGACGGGACTGATCAAGATGTTAGTGAGTCAGATACTGAACATGATTGGAAAGCTGAATATCAATTATTATTTGCAAAGTCCATGAAGATGCTAAAGATGAATGAAAAAGTGGCTACAAGCTGAAAATAATCTGAAGAGCAGAATACTTCTTTAAAAGCTTAATTGTCAGAAGCTCTTATAAAAGTGAGTCACTTAGAGGCAGAAAATAATAGGCTGACAGATAAATTGACTGCTGAAGCACAAAAGTGTGATTTACTTGATCACGATATGAATACCTTGAAAGCTGAAAATACTGAATTGCAAGGAAAACTCAAGGTGGTTCTTTCAGACATGCATGGCATTGGCCACGCTGACGGGGCATCTACATCAAAAGCCAAAGGTATTAACTGTTTGGCTCAAAATTCAGTTGTTACTAATCATGTTGTTCATGTTACAAAACAGCTGCCAAAAAGAAGAATGTTTGACATCCTGAACGAATTCCCACTTGTCATCACTGTGGAATTAAATGACACATTTGCTCCCATTGCAATAAGCTGCGAAGTTCACCAAAACAAAAGCAATGGAAAAAGAAGAATGAAGAGTCACCAATAAAAAAACAAAGCTGTATGGGTCAAGAAAGAAGACCTTCCATTTATATTGGTACACACTTTGCTGAAATGTCTGAATATGCAAGTGTGCATACCAAATCTTCATTACCTCTAATCTGCAAGATCAAGCCCCCACCCCAGTGCTGATACGAAGATCATTCTGAGGGAGAGTCGATATTGAGGGGGAGCTACAGAATCTAGATTGACAGAAGCCGATTGAAGATAATTGTTTATCAATTATAAACAAAAAGGAGGAGAATAATGAAGCCAGGGGGAGAAGAGAAGATTGTGCAAGATCTACAAGTGCTGAAAATTCAATGTATTATGGATTTTTCTTTTGGGTAGATTATTTGTATTGTCCTAAAGAGTTTTGTCCATAAATTGCCGAGGGGAGGGGGTGGAGGAGTATTTTTGTTGAACAAAACTCTGGGTCCATTGAGTTGTATTTTCGATTTTATTTTAGAATGGACTATGGTTGTGTCCCCAGAAGAGTTGTAGTGAAGAAAATAAGATAAAAGAAAAGGCCAGGTAAAACACCCAGGTCCGATTGATCGGAGCCTCTGTCCGATCGATCAGACAGCAGAAGCGCCCCAGTTGTTTGGGTGGTCCGATCGATCAAAGTCTCTGTCGATCGATCAAACATGCGCGGGATATATGGGAAAGTCTCCTAAACTGAATCGGATTTTTTTCCTTTTGAGACTCTGCTTCCCAATTTGAGTCCTATTTGTATTTTAAGACTATGGCACAAATTTGGGACTATAAATAGGGTATTGCTCTCAACCCTAGAATTGACCACTCTCATTAATTTGAGTCAGAGATATCTCAGAGAGAGAACTATTCTCTAGAGCCATTAAGAGATTGTTCCCTAATGGTTGCTCTACAAGGTTATAATTGCTTCTACTTACTTGTAGAAGATAGTTCATCTTGACTGAAAAGGTGCGAGGAGATCGAGTAAGGAGAACGGTGCACGTTGGATTTTTTACAAGAACAACTACAGTCTTTAGGTCGAGGTACAGACTGAGGGAAAAGAGCTATGAGTAGATTTATTCGTGAGTTCTTGATTTCTGGTTCGTGATTTTTCTCCCTGAATAGGGTTTCCACGCTAAATATTGTGTATGCCTTTTTGTGGTGATTGCTTAGTAGATTGCTAGTTCTATATTGTTTATTTGGTTATTTCCGCAGCATGTTGATTGGTCAAATTAGAATTAGTATCCATTCTGGTAAGCCTACAAATCTTTCACTCTTTCTTCAATAAATGATCTTGTCTATATTGGTATCCTATTATTCGTAGCTAGCCATTTACAATTTTCAAACAACTTTTATCCCAACATCTCTCCCTAAGAAGTGGGGCCAACTATAATTACACAAGATGTAGGCCCTACTTTAATTGCAAATTATGTGGGCCAATATTAATAGATACTAGCATAAAGCTCGTGTGAAGTACTGATTACCCATATGTGTAATCAACAGAATATAAATTCATATTATAAAAAAAATAATTAAAAATAAATTATATATAGCGCTACAACAATATATGACTAAATATCTGTAAATTCATGTTTATTCCCCCAGTTTAAACTATTTGTATATTTAGGTAAATATTTATAAAGATTTGAACATTTAAAGTAAGTTGATTCAATGTTCATAGACCTTACACAATCTTCTTGTATAAGAAAATGACTTCTAAATCACCAAAATATCCTTTGATTAGGAATCAAATAAAATCTGAAGGCACCTAGATAACATTACAATCGTGGAGTTCTGTAAATAGATTGATAATAGTTGGCCCTCCTTAATTAATGATAGTGAGCCTAGATGATACCCATTAGATACAACTAATCTATCCACCTGTGCAGGGACGGAGAGGGGGGGGGGGGGGGGGGGGGTCCTAGTGTGGGCAATTGCACCCTGGTCATTTTTTTCTTTTATCTTTGGTAAATAAGAGAAAATATAGGAGTAAATTTTGGAGTTTTTACTTTATGCTCTTTTGCCCGTCATCAAATTTATGAGACTGGCCTGTTTTGTTGAAACGCGGAAATACTATTTCAGCCAATCCACATTTGTCGCGGGTATAAAATGCGTTCATTTCTTGTTTTGTGCTATGATGTATGACTTTAGGAATTTTATACAAGTGGCGAATGTGGTTTGGCTGAAACAATGTTTCCCCATTTCAACGAAACAAGGGAGCCGGATTCCAAATTTCTCTACTCTTTGAGAACTCTAGAAAGCAACAAGGATGTACTTTTTTAAATAAGGGAATACCTTTTCTCCTTTTCTTTTCCTAAAGAATCTTATGGCTCTCTCTCCCCTCTCTCTCCCTCTCTCTTTTCCTAAACATGTAATCCGACAATTAAGTCTGAATCCTTTATTATAAGGTCAGATCTTACGGTTGTGGGTATCTGGTTGAATCTAGGGTTTCATTTATTTTTCTAAGTGGGTGAGGGCATTGTGCTCTTGACAGAGAATTTGGGAAGGGTTTTTATACTCTTGGAAGCACAAGTAGGAGGAGCTTTGTTCCTCTTGTGGTGATCTCCATAAACAGTGAACCGGCTTGAATCTCCGTGGACATATAGCCCACATCGGGTGAGCCACATAAATCTCATGTGTTTACTGTGTGATTGGATTGTGCTCTTTGTTGATCACGAACTCGTTGGATCCCTAACACTATATTCTCAAGTCCTCAAAGCTGAATATTATACAACGAAAAACCCATGGGAGGGCAAGTTTAGAAATGGGAACTCCTAGTTTTGCAGAGGTTGCACAAGCTCTTTTAGATTCATTAATGATAAATTAGGATGGGAGCTAGGAAATGGTGGGGATATTTTAGTTTGGAAAAACAATTGGATCCCATTTGATGGGGGTCTTAGAAAGCTAGTGTCACCAATTTCCAACCCAAATCTTAAAGTACTAGGGCTATGGGATGATAAGGGAGATTGGCATGAAAACTTAATAAAAAATACCTTTAGTGATTCAATAGATGTTGACGGTATCTTAAAAATCTACATTCCAAGAGAGCAAAGAAATCGTAACAAGGTATGGCCTTCCACTAAAAATGGCACCCTCTTAATTAAATCTACTTATAGGATTTTAGTTAATACAGACATTGATGACCACAACTTCGGTTCTACTGGAAGTCCTTTTGGAGTATCCATCTACCACAAAGAGTTCTACTATTTGGATGGAAGTGTCTCAAAAACGCAATTAAGAAGTACGTATGATCTTTTGCTAAAAAAAAGGAGTGTAAGATCTTATTTAACAAATCTTTGTGCCATAATGCTATTTTCCCTATATTTGAAAATCATGAGGTGTCTATTGAACATGTTGTATTCCTATGCAATCATGCTAGGGCCACTTGGTCTGGCTCAAATGTAGACCTTATGACTCGCTAAGTCTCATCATCAATGATTTTGGAGTGGTGGAAAGAATTCCATAGGATTTGAGTCGACTACTAATGAAATGGTGAATCAAACTAAAGCTTGTGTCTTAGCCATATCATGGGCAGTGTGGAAAGCCAAAAATGATTTCATATTTAAGGGTGATGAGATAAACTCCTTTAGAATAATAAAATATGCTAATATGCTGGTGTCTAGGTCGAAAATCCAAGTTCATTCAATACACCCCACAAAGAGATTATTAATCCCAGATTCTAGTTCTTATAAGGATGTGGCCTTGGTTTTTATAGATGCATCATTAAGAAAATCTGATGGAAAATGTTGTTTTTTTTTTTTTTTCTATTGGGCTTTGATAAAGTCCATGTAGGTTCAATGAAAGGTCCAAATGTCTCTTCCCCTAAAGAGGCTGAAACGAGAGTCATTCTGGCTTCACTTGGGTTTCAACAAGATTATTATATTGTTGGATGCACTTGAAGTTGTGCAAGCTATTAAAGGGACTTCTAATTGGTCCCTTAACTCAGTTTTATTTGATATTACGGCTTCTTTTTGTCTTGTTGATTTGGTAGATGTCCTTTATATTCCTATAGTGTTTAATCAGGCCCCATGAGTGTGCTAAGCTGGGTAACATAATGAGTTTGGAGTCTATTGTTGCTAGGGATTGTCATATTATGTGATTGTTGTTGGGCCCTGTGCCTTGGTTGTCTTCTTTTTTTCTTTTTTTTTAATGAAGCTGCTCATTTCTTTAAAAAAAATAAAGAAAAAAAAAGAAAAATGTAAAAAGAGAAAGAAAAACCTTATAAGTTGAGTTTGGTCTATAATTCTCCACCCAAATAATAAATGATTGAGGTTAGGTTTAGCCTACTCAGATCACAAGTAATGTAGTTCCTAATCAGAGTCATTCTGTACCTTTTTTTTTATACCCCATCCAAGGGGGCTTGGACCCAACAGAAAGCCCGCACACACATAGAAAGACAACCCACTCAAGTGGAAACTGAGCCCGTAGAAGCGGAAAAAAAGCCCACATAAGTGGGAAAAGAGACTGCACAAGTAGGAAGAGTTGGCTCTGGAGTCCAGCCAAATACGAAAAGGACAAAAATAATCAACTTCAGAATATTAGTAATGAAATCATTCATACTCACAAAACAGAGTTGGAAAAGCAACTTTATTGCTCTTTATGTTCAATGCATTTGGGCTTAGGTCAAAGGTTATATATAGATAGCTGCAGAATCGATGCCCGTCCTGTCTAGGATTTGATGATTTGCCTGATCCGATCAGGTTTTAGTGGTGACTCCTTACAAGTCTTTCGTTGGGTCCTAGCAAAAGGGTCCTATATATTAGATAGTCTTTCGTTGGGGTCACCTGCACGACCCAAATCAAACTTATTTTCACCCATAACCAAAGTAAAAGGACAATTAGCCCTCAAGTCTGATTTATCTTCTAAAGTGATTAAATCTGCTCATATCACATGGACTTATCAATATAGGAGTTTCACAACGAATGAAGTTTTGACCACCGTCATTTTATAGAAAAAAAAAAAAAACTAAATTCCACGTATGATCCATTCAATGTTTTATATTATTCTGATTGAAGTGAAATTCGGATTGATTTCTTTATATTGTTTTTCATGTAATTAGATCACGTTTGATCACATTGAGAAGAGTCCATTAGATGATCAGAACCTCTTTGCATACAGCCATTTGGCACGAAGTGCTTCACTGTGTAGTTATTTGTTTGACTGTAACACTGCACATTGGCAGTTGGCATTATTGGCTAGAAACGACCATGTTAATGAATCCAACAGTTCAACCGGCCTATGTTCAAGACCATCAACATTGATTAATTTGGAGTCCATTGTCTTTATTGAACACTAAAGACACAAATGCTTTCTTAACCTCTGATGGGAAAGGTAGTTTTTAAATGCCCTGCCTTTCCAACCAATATTCGACGCTAATATAGAGTTATGAAATTTTGTTGGTCTGCGTTTAGTAGACTTGTACAAGCTTCGGTGCAGCCGGCTTTGACCCATCGTCTGGTTGGGTGATTTGGAGAGACTACACCATGGCTTGAAAGAGACTGTTGATATAAATTATAGGATTGTCAACTTAATAATAGAGTCAAGTTAGTCTCATCACGGGCACAGAGAGCTCTGAAGTCTAGCCAAATATGAAGACCACAAAAATAATCAGCTCTATTGAATATTGGTAATCATCTGATTTATCATATCAAAGCAAGTTTATTGCTTTTTAATTTCAAAGCAATTGGGCTTTGGTCAAAGGTTATAGATAGTTGCAAAATCAATCCCTGTCTTGTTTGGGATCCAGACCACTGATTTGAATACCAGATCCAACAAGTGCAGATTTGATGATTTGCCTGATTGGATCAGGTTTCAGTTATGAGTCTCCTTACTATATGCTAGATAGTCATTGATTGGGGTCACCTGCACGACTCAAATCCAACTCATTTTCACCCTTAACAGAAGTAATAAAAAAAATTAGCACTCAAATCTGATTTATCGAGTAAAATAATCAAATCTACTCATATCACGTGGACGGATCAAAATAGGAGTTTCACTCGGACTGAAGTTCCAACCACCATGTTTTTATAGAAACGATTAACTAAATTCCACATATGATCAACTCTATGTTTTATATTATTCTCATTGAAGTGAAATTCGGATTGATTTATTTTCGTGTAATTAGATCATGTTTGATCACACTGAGATGAGTCCAGTAGATGATAAATTAGACTTCAGCTGTCATCAGTATGACGGCATACCATTTCTGAATCATCAAAAAGAGATGAGAAAACATGAAATGATAATTTTTGTTCTTTTCCTTTCCTTTTTTTTTTTTTTTGGTTTGTTTGTTTGTTTGAAGAGAAATCATGATACTCAAAAACGCTTCACATACAGCCAATTGGCACGAAGTGCTTCACTGTGTGTTTATTTGTTCAAGACCATCAACATCAATATCAGTATGATTAATTTAGACTTCATTTTCATCATATTGAACACAAAAGACAAATTTCCTCTTAACCTCTACTGGAAAAATAGTTTTCCAATTGCCTGCATTCCCAAACTAATAGTATTCAAAGCTAACATATAGTTTTCAAATGTCCTTGGCCTGCGTTTATGATTAGTAGACTTGGACAAGGTTCGGTGCAGCCGGCATTGACCCATCTCCTGGTTGGATGACTTAGAGCGTACCCACTAACGATTGCCAACTTGATAATATGGATCCTAAGTAATTAGTCTCATTGCAATAATATCATAGTCGTTCAAACTTATAAATGATGTGTGTCTCCTCTTGTTTTATGCATGCACTAGCTGTCTGTTATTCACATCCTATTATGCTCAATGGCTTCCTCTTCATTTGTGCTCTATCCTCTGATTCTTCTCGTGTTCTTGAACTTACAAGCATTCGAATGTGCATCTTCCTTGGGGAATGAGACCGATCGAGTGGCATTGCTCGCCATCAAGGATCAGATAACATCGGATCCTCTCGGTGCCTTGAGCTCATGGAATGGTACTCTTCATTTCTGCATGTGGCCAGGAGTTGCATGCAGCACCCGCCATCAAAGGGTCGTGATCTTGGACCTATCTTCACTGCAGTTGGAAGGTTCATTGTCCCTCTACATAGGGAACCTCTCCTTCTTAAGAAGCATCAGATTTGCAAACAACAGCTTCCACGGAGAGATTCCTCAAGAGATCAACCGCTTGTTCCGCCTACAATATTTGAGTCTCAGCAACAATTCCTTCCAAGGTGAAATCCTAACAAATCTTACAAGCTTATCACAACTTAGAGCCATAGATTTGGGAAATAACAATTTTGTAGGGAACATTCCAGTGGACCTTGGCTCTCTATCAAACCTTGATGCACTTTGGCTTAATAGAAACCATCTTACGGGGAACATCCCACCTTCACTTGGGAATCTTTCATCACTTACCATTCTCTCCTTAGCTGAAAATAGACTTGACGGAAGCATTCCAAACGATCTGAGTCGACTCTCAAAGTTAAGATTTTTCCGAGTATCATTGAATAAACTAGTAGGTGAGGTTCCTCGCTCTCTTTACAACATTTCTTCCATCGACTTACTTGCTATGGCTGCCAATCATCTACATGGAAGCCTACCTTGGGATATGGGTATCACTCTTCCCAATTTGAAATTGTTCTTGGTTGGACAGAACCTGTTTACAGGACAAATGCCTGTTACTTTGTCAAATGCTTCCAAACTAGTAGAATTTGATGTCGCTTCCAATAACTTTGTGGGACAAGTTCCTATAAGTTTGGGAGATCACCTACAAAATCTATCATGGCTAAGCTTAGCAGAAAATCAACTTGGAACAAGAGCAGCCAACGACTTGGGGTTTCTAACGTCGCTAACCAACTCCAGCCGTTTAGAAGAATTAAATCTTGCTGAGAACAGCTTCGGAGGCACATTCCCTAGTTGTATGGTCAATCTCACAACCAATCTCAGAACTCTTTACATGGGGAAGAACCAACTGACGGGAAGCATCCCTTCTGGGATTGAAAAACTAGTCAACTTAATTGGACTGGGCATGGAACATAATTTTCTCACAGGCACTATTCCTTTCAGTATCGGGAGACTTTCAAAGTTACAAGGCTTGTATTTGTATAACAATAACTTCATGGGAGAGATTCCAATGTCAATTGGCAACATAACACTGCAGGATGAACTCAGTCTAAGCACGAATAAGTTATGGGGGAAAATCCCTGAGAGTCTTGGGAAATGCCAGCATCTTAGTGCATTGGACCTTTCTCACAATAACCTGAATGGGACCATACCCAAACAGGTCCTTAGCCTCAATTCCTTATCACTACTCCTCAGCTTATCTAAAAATTTGTTAACAGGGCCCTTACCATTAGAAGTGGGTACCCTAATCAACCTTGCAAATTTGGACATATCGTGGAATAAATTATCTGGTGAAATTCCTAGTACACTAGGCAATTGCATACAATTGGAAAACCTGTATATAGACAATAACCACTTTCAAGGAACCATCCCTCCATCTTTAAGTGCATTAAGAAGCATTCTAGGACTCGATCTTTCAAGCAATGAACTGTTTGGACAGATTCCAGAATATTTCAGCAATTTTCCTTTGCTGCTATATCTAAATCTTTCTTTCAATGATCTTAATGGTGAAATTCCAAAAGGAGGGGCCTTAAAAAATGCAAGCGTCATTTCAGTCATGGGGAATAAAAGGCTTTGTGGCGGTATACCAGCGTTACAACTTCCAAATTGCCCTTTGAATGCCTCTAAGAAACAGAGAGACTCCTTTCTACTCAAAGTAGCAGTCTCGACAATTGGTGCGGTTTTGTGTTCGGCTTTAATCCTCGGTGTCCTTGGTGTTTATTATTGCAATAGGAGCTCAAAAAAGAAATCTTCTTTTGACTCTTCCATGGGAGAATTCTTCATGAAAGTAACCTATCAAGAACTGCAAAAAGCAACAAATGGGTTTTCTTCAGATAACTTAATTGGAGAGGGAAGTCATGGTTCAGTGTACAAAGGAACTTTTGACATTGATGAAAAAAATATTGCAGTGAAGGTTCTCAACCTAGAAAAAAGAGGAGCTTCAAAGAGCTTCATCGCAGAATGCAGAACCTTGAGAAATGTGCGACATCGAAATCTCGTTAAGGTCTTGAGCGCCTGCTCAAGTTTAGATTTTAAAGGCAATGATTTCAAAGCTTTGGTTTGTGAGTACATGCCTAACGAGAATCTCGACAAATGGTTGCATTCAGAAAAGGAAGGACAAAATCATTTGCAGAGCTTGAGCTTTATGCAGAGGTTGAACATAGCCATAGATGTAGCTTGTGCTATGGAATACCTTCACCACCATTGTCAGCCACCAATTGCTCACTGTGATCTAAAGCCAAGTAACATTCTACTTGACAATGACATGATTGCCCGTGTAGGCGACTTCGGATTGGCCAAGTTACTTTATGAAGTGGGATATAGTTTATCTCACAATCAAAGTGATTCATTTGCAATAAAGGGATCTATTGGATATGTTCCTCCAGGTACTACTCTCTCTTTACTTGTGTTTCCTTTAGGATGTAGATTTTTTAAAACATTGTAAATGTATTCTCTATGTGATTCTACTAGTCTCTTTTTGTTATTTTCCTTCTATTGTCAATATGCTCTTGATATTTTTTTTTTATTAAAATTAAAATTAGACTTGTTTGTATTGTAGAATATGGATTGGGAGGTCAAACATCTACTAAGGGAGATGTATATAGTTATGGAATTCTCTTGTTGGAGATGGTTACTGGGAGAAGGCCAACAGATGACATGTTCAAAGAAAGTTTAGGTCTACATGAGTTTGCTAAGATGGCTTTGAGCACTCAATCGACAGAGCTTGTTGATCCGCGACTTTTTTTAGGAGAAGGGGAAGCAGATTTTAACAATGTCAATGACAAGAGAGATAAAATTCTTGAGTGCTTGAATTCAATTGTTAGATTGGGAGTTACCTGCTCTCTAGAGTCGCCAGAAGAACGAATGGAGATGATCGATATTGTCAAAAGATTGCAAGTGGTTAAGGACAAGTTTGTTGGGTTGAATGCATTTTAAGCAACGTATCATACTCTTTATGTCCAATGGGTGTATTGGGCATATAAGACTTTGGGCAGTTCCTTCCTTCTAAATGTGTCTCCTTATTTGAAATTAAAGGCTTAATGGTTTGAAACTAAACTTAGGATCATCCAAAGGCATGAAATTTCACCACCTAGAACCAAATACAGTCCCAATGAATTAATGTTCTTTGTTGTTATTATTAAAAGTTTCTTTCCTATAATTTTTTTAGCCTCTTTCTCTGAGTTGTTGTAGGTATTTTGCTGAAATGATTTGAGTTTCTCTTAGGTTTCTTTAAGTTCATATAATATACAAATAAATTGGTAAAGATATGAGTGATTCCTATCATTCAAAATAATTTATTAAGAAATTATTTATAAAATGTTATTTTGGTTTAGTGCTCTTTGTGTTTATGCCTACTACTATAACGAATCAACAATATTTTGTCCTATTATAAAAAAATTTAATTGCCCTATTATTTATGTCTGTGGCATATTATTTAATTGAAATTGGCCTGGTCCTTTTGTGATTATTATATTAGGTCCCAGGTGTCCCAATTTAAAAAAAAAAAAAAAATTTTTTGGCCGCTAAAAGATAAGTACTTTAAAAAGTATAAGTTTTTGTTAATTATGTGTTGTAAATATTGAATGCATTTTATTATTAATGTAGAAAATATCTGAAAGTGGGATGCGCCTTCTAAATGATATTATTGGTTTTTGAAAAATGTTCAAACTAATATTCATAATGATTTATTTTCTTTTCTTTTCTTTTCTTTTTTTCCTTTTTTTTTTTTTTAACCTGGGCTAGGCAGGGTCCTTAGTGGCTAGTGTAAATACTATTTCTATCATACGATCTATTTGGAAGCACTTTTTAAGGAGTATTCTACCCAAACAGTAGAACAGGAGAAAACAATATATATCCCTTCCCAAACACAAAGGGAAAAAGAAAACTTCCTAGAACCCTCTTGACCGTAATCAAGGCAGCGGATCTCCCACTGAAGGTTAGTCCGAGTTAACAACTTATTGAGAAACTATACTAGTTGACTGCATAGAAGACACAAGGGTTTTGGATCATTTGGAATGGACAACAATGATAGGCTATGTTCTGAGAAGTAGTCTTTTTTCTAGATCTTAAGATAACCCACGACAAATCCTAACCCCTCGCATGCACTCACTAAACACCATGAATCAGCCCCGTCTCAGTTGTTACATATAATAACTCATCTGATGCTCCTGCTTCACGGGGAGATCAAATTCTTCAACAAAATACTCAATATAAATTGAACTTGGTCTAGTGCATGCATCTCCTTCCCTTTTCATCCTTTCGAGTGGGTGATGGTACCTATATTCATTTTCACATATTTAATAAACGGCTAGATTCAATGCATTAAACAATATCCAAGTGGCATATAAATTGGATTGATTGGACGCATTAACAAACTAGCTTTATGACAAGCCCAAGCTTGTGGAATTTTGGTGGGCACTAGCTAAGCAATGGCCCACTTTATGATCAATGATAGACTATAGTATAGTGACAAAATTATAGTATTCTAGTATATTTTAAAATACTAGTTGGTTTGAAGGATCAAGATTAAAGCATAGCTATGCTGATTTGATGATTGAGATTGTGTTCTAGATTACCTTTTTACACAAAAATATATACAATAAATTAGATGACAAGAACACATATTATCTTTAGATTTGTTTATTCTTGCTTGAGAAAAACCCCAAAGATTCCCAAGTGTGGATGTGTGAATCCACTATGGCATGTGACTCAACTTTAAATTCAGGTGTGTTTCCACGTCTTTTTGACTTGTTATTTCTATGCTATTGTCTATTTTGGTTGTATTGTGAATTCTGTGGATAAACCAAGGATAGCAAAAACCCAACATCTCTAACATGCTGCAGTCTGGGCTGCATCAAACAGGTTCTAGTAGTGTGATTAAAAAAATGCGGATCAATCACATGTTTGATCTTCTTGCTAATTCAAACCAACAGTTTAAACCAATCAGGACTCAGATTTTCTTTGGAAAGCAAGAATCACAAAAGGTTGGCGCTTCACCACCAAGGTACTCGCTCAAGCTCTTTAATGGCAGGAATGGGCTTGATTTTGGAAGGGGGCTGTCAAAGTAGGTCCCATGGTTTTAGACAAGTCGGGGCCCATGTATATGGCTTTGACAATGGGCTAGTTTTGGATGCATGAGTCAAGTGGGTTAGGTCTGGATCTGGGTTGGCTTGAAATGGGTTTGTAGAAAAAGGTTTTAGGCAGTACACGTTGATGACTGATGCATCTACAATAGGGCTACTATATTGTTGATGACTGTGGTCTGCAATATTGTTGATGGGTGACCATGAAAAATTGCTTTGATTTTTGTGTACAACGAGTGACCCGTAAAATGGATGGTTAAGGAAAGTAACTAGAGTAGGGCCTGCCTGATGGAACCTAAAATGATAATTATTTTTATAATATGTTCATCAATACAACTCATCTGCAAACCAGCTTTACACGTTTTTCCTATTATATATGCTGAACCAAACCTAAAGTAAGAAGTCTAATTCTTGGCTACAGGAAGAGCTTATAAGGGTAAAGTTGATTATGTACAGGACACAGGTTAATATACATTAGAAGTATTTGATATTTGATATATGTAATTTTTTATTAACAAAATACTACTTTTACCGGCGGCCATATGACCCCCGCTAAAAGCAGCATTCTTTTCAAATGACACTGTTTGTACTAGCTTGCTCAGTGAGGAACGCTTTCTTTTGTACATGTATCTTACGCTTCAACGTGCACAAGTCCTTAAGAAACTTTGTGTAAGATGGGATTTGTTTGATTGCGTCTAACAACGGGATGTTAATTTTAACTTCTTTAAGTACATCAAAGATTTCCTGGTTCTGTATAGATGGCTTGGCAGGAGCTAATCGGTTGGGAAAAGGCGGTAAAGGCTTGAATCCCGGAGGAACTGGGCTTTTTTCCTTGATATAAGGGACTTCATTTTCTTTCCCTTCCTGATCTGAGGATGCAGGCTGTTTATCTTTTTCCAGATTTGGCTTTTCAATCTCTTTACCACTACGTAGAATAGTAACAGCTTGAACCTGCTCCTCTGAATTTGACGGACCACCTTGATGAACCTCAAATTGCCCTTTTGGATTGGGCTGTGGTTGGGCTGGAAAAGCCCCCTTATTTTGTGATTCAATCAATTTGCAGAGGTTCTGCATGGTGTTCTGTAAATTCTCAAAGTTCCGATCATGTTTTTTATTGATGGACTCTTGATTCACCATAAACTTAGCCATAAGTTCATCCAAGGTGTCGTTTGTGTTGTAGGGGGTACAATTTGCTGTGTGTTTTGAGTATATGTACTAGAAGTACCCCCATATTGATTTGACATTTGGTTGAAATTGGGCTGAGTAGCATTTGGGCCATTCCTCCAACTAAAGTTGGGGTGATTCCTGCAATTAGGTTTGTACGTGTTACCCAAAGTATTGTTAAACTGCCGGTTGTATGTGTTAGTGGCATTTGCTTGCTCGTGAAGCACTTCTTGAAAAGCAGGGAGTGTAGGACACTCCGAAGAAATGTGTCTATGACTAGCGCAAATGCCACAAACTATAGCAGGTTCCTTATTCTTCACAAATTTCAAGGACTCAACTTCTCTTATAAGATAGGCAATTTTTGCTTGAAGATCATCGCTTTCTTTTAATACATATAACCCCCCTCCTTTGGCCTGACTTGATTGCTTTACGGGGTCTATACCTTCAGATGTGTCCCAATTTTGTGCACTATCTGCCAAAAACTGAAGGTAGGTCCATGCTTGATTTGGGTTTTTCGCCATGAACTCCCCATTGCACATCATCTCCACGAATTGACGTGTTTCTGGACTAAGTCCATCATAGAAGTGACCAATTGTATTGTGCAATTCAAATCCGTGGTGGGGACATGCAAGGAGTAGTTCATTAAAGTGTTCCCAACACCTATAATAAGATTCCTTGTCTTTTTGTTTAAAATTCATAATATTCCTCCGTAAGGTGTTGGTCTTATGTAATGGGAAAAACTTCTTTAAAAATTCCCGGACCATGTCGGACCATAGAGCAATCGAATTGGGTTGTAAGGAGTGAAGCTATGCCTTGGCCTTATCTTTGAGGGAAAATGAAAATAAACGAAATTTGATAAGGTCTTCCCTCACATTATTAAAGTGTAGTGTTGCACACACTTCTTCAAACTCTTTTATGTGTAAATATGCACTTTCCGATTCAAGTCCATGAAATTTGGGGAGAAGTTGGGTTACTCCCGGTTTGATATCAAATTGACCCGCACCTGCGGGTATAACCATGCACGACAGTGTAGTTTGTCGTGTAGGGTGAAGGTAATCACGTAAACTCTTAAGAGGTTGATTCACCTCCCCATTATTATTGGGTCCATTCCCATTACCGTTCTCCTTGTTATCACTATACTCATCAGCCATATTGGAAATCCTAAGAGAACCAGGAGATCTAGATTCGTAGAATTTAATCAAGCTCTTGACAGGTGATTCCTTCCATTCTAACCGATTTGAGGAGTCCCTCTGCCAAGAAGATGGGAGTCTTTCCTTCTTTTTTGGAATTTTGAAAAGTTTTTATTTATTTATATTTTTTTTTGTTTTTTTATAAAGAAACCTAGAAAGAATAACTACCTAAGGTCCGTTCTTAGATTTAAAAGAAGATTCTCAAATTCTTGCAAAGTCCTAATCTTAGAGAGTTGAATATCTCTAAGGAAAGTTCCCAAACTCAAATCTATGAAACTAGCCGACCAGGTAAGTCCCCAGATTATTGGTGGGGTCGCGATGTGTTGCAAGGGTCCCGCTTAAAAACCACATTCTAGAACAAGAGACTTGTCTCCCTTATCTAATGGGATAAGACTTGCCTAGACATCGAACCAATCAAGAAAGGCAGTTTGTTCGGCTTTCCAAAGAAATAACTAACCTTCTTAAAAAAAAATTCCAGCAAGTTTTTAAGAGTCCTTCTAAATTTAAAAACAGCTAATAAAACTGAGTTTCCAATGAAAGTTCTGAAATTTTCAGATTTTTGCAAGTTTGGTAGCCAAAAAGCCGAATTTGTGCGATTTACGACTTGCCTTTGCGAGGGAAAGTTCCAGAATTTTTTTGGAAACTTTAAAAACCTAAAAATATGAAAAATAACTGATTTTAACAGACCTTAATTAATCCTAACCAGAAACAAAAAAAAATGACCTAAACTAGTCCAAATTAGAACAAGTTAACTAGGCAATTTTCAGAAATTGGATGTGATTTTTGAAAAATTAGAAAAAGTAATTTTTCAGATCTGAAATAGTTCCAATTTTATCAAAAATCAGAGATTAAAAATCCATTTTTTAATGCAATAGGGCTAGTCCAAACATTCCATGCATGCTACCCTTAGATCTAGAATTATTGCAGAATAGTAAAGGCATACCCACAAAGCAATTAAAAAGATAGGTTGGAAAAAATACCTTAAGCGAAGAAAAACTCCCCGGCAACGGCGCCAAAAACTTGGTCGTAGCCCAAAGTGCAAGGCCACGATTGTAGTAATAACCGGTGAAACCAGATCGATCCACGGAGAGTTTATTTATCGCAAAACCCGTCCTAATAAAAAAAACTAGTTCTAGCCTAAAAAAAAACTATACAAATCAAATTTTCTAATTGAATTAAGAATTAATTACAAATATAAAATATTAATTACAACCAAAGAAAATTAAAATCCTCATATAGAAACCTAATCTAACCACTGCATCACCATAAGATTTATTAGCCCAACCAATTGCAATAATTGTTAAGGTGCATAAAAAATAAAATAAAATAAAATAAAATAAAATCAGAGAATAAAGAAATTGGATTTTAATTCTAAAACCTTGCAATAATTACTTTGCTTAATGCCATCAAGAAAAATCAAGACCACCGCACCAAGTGCCCACTGTCACTACGCACAAAAATTCGATGTTGACTCATTGGTGAAGACCAAGACCCCATAAACTTGATTTATTAATGAAAGACCCATTTCAAGCAAATAACAATTACACAATTCTTTTAATAAAAATAAATTGCATCCAACCTTACCATGGACACAAGAAACACTAAACGGAGGAGAGGGACTCGCGGTCTTGAACGGCGATCCAACCGGCTCTCGTTTCGCAATCTGAAATCCAAACAAGGGAAGATGATTTCAAGGATGATCCGATGGTGGAGTGACGATAGCAACGGCGGTGGCACGACGGCGTAGGTACCCAAGTGGTGGTAGCCTTAGAGAGCCTTGGGTGAGTGAGGATGGTAGGGGAGAGATGGAGAAAAAAGTGATAAAAAAAGGATGGAGAGGCTGCTAGTCGTCCAAGAGGAATGGAGGAGTGGAATTCACGTCCAGCCCTTTATGGCCCTTTTTATATTCTTTTTCCTCACTTGTAGTCCAAGGCAGCATAGTTTCATAAGGCTTTTTGCTTAATCTCCAATTTTGGATGGGATTTTGGTAGGTTTAGGAGGCTTTTGTGGGTATTTCAGATTTGAATTCTCTTTTGAATTCATTGGTGCATAAATCCTTGCATTCTCCTTATCCCTTGCAACTCCTTTACTTGGACCCACATTGAAGAAAAATAAATGCCAAAAATAACTTCTGAAAGTAGTTCTAATCTTGAAACAATTAAAGACCCACCTCTTTTGGACGTGTGACTTGGATTTCATCATGGCTGGATTCATGTAATTAATTGCACATTCCCTTCTTTCTTTAATGACCTCTTTAATTGTAACTTCCCATACTTAGCTTTTGTTTTGAAAGTTTTGAATCTCCACAAATCTCCTATAATTTCTGAAATTCTTGAACGTGTGATGCTTGAGAAGGTTATGTGTTGGACGTCCACTTCATCTTGGTATTGGATAATGCTTGCTTTGTGACTTTTCAAATAATGGAAACCCTTGATGCTGTGACTCTTTGGATTTATCTTCCAACTTGGATTGCTTGGCTAGCAAGAATCTTGAATTGTTTTTTTTTGGAATTTTTCATGGCTTGAAAAACCTCCTTTGCACGGTCCCACCTTGGTTTAAATAATTTCAAATCTGAAGTTCAGATTTGTATGTCAAATTGGAACAAATGATGGGCCCCACATGAGTGTGCAAGCCTTGAATTCTCTTGCCTTGGACATCCTCACCTTGGAGGGATTTTCGTTTGCAATTTTTTTTTCTTCTTTTTTTGGCTTGAATTGAATCTTAGTCATCCATCTTGACATGTAAGCAATATTTGTTGGAGAGTAGATAGGACACCTCATCATCTCATGGCCCGCAAATCTGGAACTTATCTTCAAGAGATTAAATCTGATTTTTTTTCTTGCATATGAGAGCGGACCCTACCATGGCCGCCCCTACCTTAGAATCCATGCCAAAGGAAGGTGGGTCCATAGTGCATTTGATTCATCAATTCTCTTCCGTGGGCCCCGATTTCTGAAATCCCCTACAAAAATAAAAGCAAGATCAAAGAACAATCTAATCATATAGGTAAGGAATTATGCAAGATGCGGGCCCAATTCACATTAAATAGATGCATAAAATGTTACCATTTTATCAAGTTTTCTTCAATTAAATCAATGGTACAAAGAAAATTCATCATTTCATGTGTGAATAAAAAGTTATGAGAAATTTGTGACTTTCAATGCCAAAAATAGAGAAATTCATGATTTTATGTGAAAATGCAATTTTTGGATGAATTTTGACTCGAATTCATACTTTGATGCTCAAAAACATAAAATCATAATTTTTTACTAAAATGGTCCATGATTTGATGATTAAGTCCTTAATTACTCTAAAATGATGAGGAAATTCTGCATTTTTAAGGACTTATCACACCCCCAACCAGCTTTTTGCTAGTCCCGAGCAAAATATGCAAACTATGGTAGGTCTTCTAGTCTAATCTAATCTAAACTAAATGCAAAGAAAAAAAGAAAAACGCCACTTTCGCTGGCACTCTCGGCTGCATTTAGTGTATGTAGCAAGCCCTTAAACCCCTAGGTTACCCCTAGTGGACGAGTTGTGCCTCGTGAGGGTTTGCAGTGAATATGCCCACAAAATTCATTTACCTAAAAGTGAAAGAAATTCAATGGAAGGATTTTCAAAAGATGATTGAGTCAAATCTGATGCCTCGAATCCTCGAATAATCAAGATTTCAGACTTTTCAAAATCCGGTTCACGTTCTTTTTTGTCTTTTTTTTTTTTTTAAATTATACCAAAAGTTTGAGTGCCTTGTGCAAATGTATACATCAAAACAAAAATTTTAAATGTTCTACGATAATGCCATGAAAACAGAATTCTCCCTCGGAATTTCCAACTTTCCTAGATTCAGGCAAAATTCAAGTCTCCTCTCAAGGCTACTATGATGGCTTTCGCACTGTTGTTTTTTCAAAGGCCACGAGATGCATCTTTTTTTTTTTTTTTTTTTTGAACACACACATGTGACTGTGCAATGCCTAGGTCCCTTAGGCTTTCTAATTAACCCATATAACGAGCGTTAGGCCAATGACTCCCAAAACAAATGTCTTTACGGCACTAGGTATATAAATACCCTTACGGGCTTACTAGCTCGAGTTAAAAAGACTACGAACCCAAACTAGTCACACAACTTTTTATTCTTTTCAAGACTTATAACTAAACACTTTTTTTTTTTAAACACCTATTTGTGCATCCCGTAGCATTTTTATTTTTATTTTTTTAAACGGTGCCCAACAATAGGCAGCCCTTTTCAATTCACCCGAATTAATTCACTGGTTTTGGTTGGCCTAACCATGCCGATGAACCAGGAGAACTCAAATGGCCAAATTTCAGAAAGTCGTCTCTTTTTCTCTCTTGAAAGAACTCTGAAAATGACACTTAAATCTTTCTCTCTCTTCAATGGTATAATGTATAGAAATTATGGTGACTACCCACAGGAGCACCTCAATTTTATGTCATATATATTCATATATTATGCATGTGTTGTCTTCATTTAATTGAAATCTTATTGTTATATCTCTATTGTAGTTATTGTACTCACTAATCTGACTTCGCATGCTACCTCTGTCACTAAGCTCAATGGAACCAACTTCTCAGAATGGAAAGAGCAAGTTGAGTTCACCTTGGGGGTACTTGAACTGGATATGGCTCTTCTTAAAGATAAGCCAGCTTCACTCACTGAAACAAGTACCCCTGAGGAAAAGACCCTCTTTAATGCTTGGGAGAGGTCTGACAGACTAAGCACTATGTTTTTACGAATGACAATTGCCGCCAACATCAAAACATCCCTTCCTACACCTGAGAATGCTAAGGACTATATGAAGGCCATTACAGATAGGTCTAAGACTGCAGACAAATCCCTTGCTGGGAAACTAATGGCAGATCTTACAACCATGAAGTTTGACAGCACTCGCTCAATGCATGAGCATGTCATTGAGATGACCAACCATGCAGCAAAACTAAAGAATTTGGGACTATCAGCGGATGAGGCATTCTCGTCCATTTTATCCTAAATAGTTTACCTTCTCAATACGGGCCTTTCCAAATTCACTACAACACTATTACGGGCAAGTGGACAGTGAATGAATTGGCTAACAAACTGGTTCAAGAGGAGGCCAGGCTAAATCAACAAGGTATTAAAGTAGCTCATCTCATTCAAGGAGCTGGACATAAAGCTGGGAGAAAGCAAAATTCAGGCCAGATTAGGGCACCACCCAAATCTAATGAGGCTAGTCAGAACCCCAAGAAGAAAAAGAAGGAAAACGTATGCAAATTTTGCAAGAAACCTGGACATTTTCAGGCAGACTGCATTAAACGTAAAGAATGGTTCGAAAAGAAAGGTAACTCTATGGGTTTCGTAAGTTATTTTGAATCAAATCTTACTTATGTTTCTTCTTACACTTGGTGGATTGACACTGGTGCTAATGTTCATGTTTCCAATTAAATGCAGGGATTCCTTACGATCCAAACCATAAACCCAAGTGAGAACTTCCTTTTCATGGGAAACAAAGACAAAGCTCCAGTTGAAGCCATTGGCGCTTTTCGTCTTGTTTTAGATAGTGATTATCAGTTAAACTTACGTCAAACTCTTTATGTTCCGTCTATTTCCCGTAATTTGGTTTCTGTAAGCGCACTTGATAAAGTTGGTTACTCGTTTGAATTAGGAAATGGTAAATTCAGTTTATTTAAAAATTCTAGTCGTATTGGTTCTGGAATTTTGATTGATGGGCTAAAGTTTCATCTTGATAGTCAACCTGCTGAAACCCATGACTCAAATCCAACTCATTTTCACCCTCAAATCTGATTTATCGTGTAAAATGACCCAATCCACTCATATCACATGGACGGATCAATGTAGGAGTTTCACTCCGAATGAAGATCCAACCACCATGTTTTTATAGAAAAAAATAACTAAATTCCACTTATGATCAATTCGATGTTTTATATTATTCTCATTGAAGTGAAATTCGGATTGATTTTTTTTCCGTGTAACTAGATCATGTTTGATCACACTGAGATGAGTCCAGTAGATGATAAATTAGGCTTCAGCTGTCACCAGTATGAGAGCAGACCATTTCTGAATCATCAAAAAGAGATGAGAAAACATGAAATGACAGTTTTTGTTCTTTTTCTTTCCTTTTTGTTTGTTTGTTTGTTTGTTTGTTTGAAGAAAAATCATGATACTCGACAAATGGGTTTTCTTCGGATTCCTTAATTGGAGAGGGAACTTATGGTTTAGTGTATAAAGGAACTTTTGACATTGATGAAAGAATTATTGCAGTGAAGGTTCTTAACCTTGAAAATAGAGGTGCCTCAAAGAGCTTCGTGGCAGAATGCAGAACCTTGAGAAATGTGCGACATCGAAATCTCGTAAAGGTCTTGAGTGCCTGCTCAAGCTTAGACTTTAAAGGCAATGATTTCAAAGCTTTGATTTTTGAGTACATGCCCAACGGGAATCTCGACAAATGGTTGCATTCAGAAAAGGAAGGACAAAATGATTTGCAGAGCTTGAGCTTTACACAGAGGTTGAACATAGCCATAGATGTAGCTTGTGCTATGGAATACCTTCACCACCATTGTCAGCCACCAATTGCTCACTGTGATCTAAAGCCAAGTAACATTCTACTTGACAATGACATGATTGCCTGTGTAGGCGACTTCGGATTGGCCAAGTTACTTTATGAAACCGGATATAGTTTATCTCACAATCAAAGTGATTCATTTGCAATAAAGGGGTCTATTGGATATGTTCCTCCAGGTATTGCTCTTTCTTTACTTGTGTTTTCTTTAGGATGTAGATTTTTTAAAACAATGTAAATGTATTCTCTATGTGATTCTACTAGTATCTTTTTGTTATTTCCTTCTATTGTCAATATGCACTTGATATTTTTTTTTACTAAAATTAGAATTAGACTTGTTTGTACTGTAGAATATGGATTGGGAGGTCAAACATCTACAAAGGGAGATGTATATACTTATGGAATTCTCTTGTTGGAGATGGTTATTGGGAGAAGGCCAACAGATGATATGTTCAAAGAAGGTTTGAGTCTACATGAGTTTGCTAAGATGGCTTTGAGCAATCAATCGATAGATATCATTGATCCGCGACTTTTTTTAGGAGAAGGGGAAGCAGATTTTAACAATGTCAATGACAAGAGAGCTAAAATTCTTGAGTGCTTGAATTCAATTGTTAGATTGGGAGTTACCTGCTCTCTAGAGTCGCCAGAAGAGAGAATGGAGATGATCGATATTGTCAAGACATTGCAAGTGGTTAAGGACATGTTTGTTGGGTTGAATGCATTTTAAGCAATGTATCATACTCTTTACGTCAAATGGGTGTATTGGGCATATAAGACTTTGGGCAGTTTCCTCCTTGTGAATGTGTCTCCTGATTTGAGATTAAAGGTTTAATGGTTTGAAACTAAACTTAGGATCATCCAAAAACATGAAATTTCACCACCTAGAACCGAATACGGTCCCAATGAATTAATGTTCTTTGTTGTTATTATTAAAAATATTTTTTTTTAGCCTCTTTCTCTAAGTTGTTGTAGGTATTTTGCTGAAATGATTTGACTTTCTCTTAGGTTTCTTTGAGTTCATATGATATACAAGTAAATTGGTAAAGAAATGAGTGTTTCCTATCTTTCAAAATAATTTATATTAAGAAATTATTTATAAAATGTTATTTTGGCTTAGTGCTCTGTCTTTATGCCTACTACTATTATAAATTAACAATATTTTGTCCTATTATAAAAATGTTTAACTGCCCTATTCTTTATGTTTGTGGCATATTATTTAATTGAAATGGGCCTGGTCCTTCTATGATTATAATATTAGGTCCCAGGTGTCCCAATTTTAAAAAAAAAAAAGAAAACTTTTTCACCCCCTAAAACATAAGTACTTTAAAAGGTATAAGTTTTTGTTAATTATGAGTTATAAATATCGAATGCATTTTATTATTAATGTAGAAAATATCTGAAAGTGGGATGTGCCTTCTAAATGATTCTATTGGTTTTTGAAAAATGTTCAAAGTAATATTCATAATGATTTTTTTCTTTTCCTTTTTTTTTTCTTTTTATCTTTTTTTTTTTATTTTTTAACCTAGGCTAGGCACAGTCCTTGGTGGCTAGTGTAAATACTATTTCTATTATACGATCTATTTGGAAGCACTTTTTAAGGAGTATTCTACCCAAACGGTAGAAGAGGAGAAAACAATATATATTCCTTCCCAAACACAAAGGGAAAAAGAAAACTTCCTGGAATCATACTGACCGTGTTCAAGGCAGCAGATCTCCCACTGAAAGCTAGTCTGAGTTAACAGCTTATTTAGAAACTACACTGGTTGGCTGCGTAGAGGACACCAAGGTTTTGGATCACTTGGAATGGACAACAATGATAGGCTATATTCTGAGAAGTAGTCTTTTTTCTAAATCTTAGGATAACCCATGACAAATCCAAACCCCTCACACTCACTAAACACCATGAATTAGCCCCGTCTCAGTTGTTACATATATAACTCATCTAATGCCCCTGCTTCACGGGGAGATCAAATTCTTCAACAAAATACTCAATATAAATTGAACTTGGTCTAGTACATGCATCTCCATCCCTTTTTATCCTTTCAAGTGGGTGATGGTACCTATATTCATTTTCACATCTTTAATAAATGGCCAGATTCAATGCATTAAACAATATCCAAGTGGCATATAAATTGGATTGGTTGGATGCATTGACAAACTAGCTTTGTGACAAGCCCAAGCTTGTGGAATTCTGGTGGGCACTAGCCAAGCAATGGCCCACTTTATGATCAATGATAGACTATAGTATAGTGACAAAATTAGAGTATTCTAGTATTTTTTAAAATACTAGTTGGTTTGAAGGATCAAGATTAAAGCATAGCTATGCTGATTTGATGATTGAGATTGTGTTCCAGATTATCTTTTTACACAAAAACATATATAATAAATTAGATGACAAAAACACATATTATCTTTAGATTTGTTTATTCTTGCTTGAGAAAACCCCCAAAGATTCCCAAGTGTGGATGTGTGAATCAACTTTAAATTTAGGTGTGTTTCCACGTCCTTTTGACCTGTTATTTCTATGCTATTGTCTATTTTGGTTGTATTGTGAATTCTGTGGATAAACCAAGGATAGCAAAAACCCAACATCTCTAACATGTTGCAGTCTGGGCTGCATCAAACAGCATCTAGCAGTGTAATTAAAAAAAGCAGATCAATCACATGTTTGATCTTCTTGCTCATTCAAACCAACAATTTAAACCAATCAAGGCTCAGATTTTCTTTGGAAAGAAAGCATCACAAAAGGTTGGCGCTTCATCACCAAGGTACTCGCTCAAGCTCTTTAATGGCAGGAATGGGCTTAATTTTGGAAGGGGGCTGTCAAAGTAGGTCCCATGGTTTTAGACAAGTTGGGGCCCATGTATACGGCTTTGACAATGGGCTAGTTTTGGGTGGATGAGTCGAGTGGATTTGGTTTGGATCCGGGTTGGCTTGAAATGGGTTTGTAGAAATAGGTATGAAAATGGAATGAGTGGGTTATGCTTAAATCCAGTTCGACTTGTAGAGATGGCTTTAAGGATATGGACCATGGGTTTGTTAGAGATGGATTTGGAAAATGGGCCAAGCAGTGTTTCTATTTGGGCTTGGTGTAACTTGAGATGATGGGTTTGGAGAATGGACCAAACGGGCTTGAAGAGATAAGAGTATGGGAAAATGGGCCCCGTGTGAGCTTCCTCTTTCTTCAATATACGATTTTGTCTATATTGGTATCCTATTCATAGCTAGCCAGTTACAATTTTCAAACAACTTTCATCCCAACATCTCTCCCTAAGATGTGGGGCCAACGATAATTACACAAGATATAGGCCCTACTTTAATTGCAAATTATCTGGGCCAATATTAATAGTTACTAGCATCAAGCTCATGCAATGTACTGATTACCCATTTGTGTAATCGACATAATATAAATTCATCTCATAAAAAAAATTAATTAAAATAAATTATGTATAGCGCTACAGCCATATATGAGTAAATATCTGTAAATTAATGTTTATTCCCCCCAGTTTAAACTATTTGTATATTTAGGTAAATGTTTATACAGATTTGAACGTTTAAAGTATGTTGATTCAATGTTCACTTGTAGACCTTACAAAATCTCCTTGTATAAGAAAATGACTTCTAAATCACAAAAATATCCTTTGACTAGGAATCAAATAAAACCTGAAGGTACCTAGATAACATTACAATCGTGGGATTATATATGTAAATAGATTTATAATAGTTGTCTCTCCTTCATTAATGATAGTGAGCCTAGATGATACCCATTAGATACAACTAATCTATCCACCTGTGCAGGGATGGAGGGAGGGGGGTCCTTGTGTGGGGAATTGCTCCTGGTCATTTTTTATTTTTAATCTTTGGTAAATAAGAGAAAATATAGGAATAAATTTAGGAGTTACTACTTTATGGTCTTTTGCCCATCATCAAATTTATGAGACTGCCCTATTTCGTTTGAAACACGGAAATACTATTTCATCCAATTCACATTCACCACCCCATACAAAATAATGCATTAATTTCTTGTTTTGTCTTTTGTGCTATGATGTATTACTTTAGAGATTATACATATGGCGAATGTGGCGAATGTGGTTTGGCTACGATAATGTTTCCCTATTTCAACAAAGTAGGGGATTCGGGTTCCAAAAACTTTAGAAGCAACATGGATGTTCTTTTTTAAATAAGGGAATACCTTTTCTTTTCCTAAATGATAGAATCTTATGGCTCTCTCTCCCTCCCTCATCCATCCAAATATACCATTCCACATCCAACCAGGGTTAGAGAGTACTTAATGAAAGCTCTTGAGTGGAGCCCACTTAATAAAATCACATAGGCTCGGAAAATGGGTCATCTAGGGCCAATGCTCTTGAGTGGGGCCTACTCTGAAAAATATAAACACCATAAAATAAATTCTCTAATTCTCTTTGAAGAAAATATAACTCATTATGATCTTGGCCCAAGTCAAGTTGATCTATATGAAAAAGTTGAACTTGTTTATAAAGATTTTATGGAATATTTATCTAAAAGTTAACAATCTTAAGCTAGGTCATTTGAGTGAAATTTTATAAGGTCTGCACACATTATGACGAGGCTGTTTTTCAACAATTTAGATGTTCTATTTGTGGGTTTATTGTCATGAAACTCTTCTATCAAGTTTGTTCCTTTCCTCTTTTTACTATCTCGACTGTGTAGATGACATCTGTAGACATTAAAATAATCCTATCTCTTAATTTAACAACCTTAAAGTCTAACACTATTTTAACAATTGGGTAAAGGATCGATGAGCATTAAGATTCTTGGCATGGTGCCAAATCAAGGTGGGGTTATAAGTATGAAAGGAGCTAAATTGATCAAAGGTTGGGCCATGTAGGCCCCATATAACTAGACTTTACATGTGATCTACTTATAAGAGAGATGTTTCCTGCAAGTGAATCTTATGTAAATAATAAGGGAATGGGTAATTTCTTGAATAGTTTCGATTTTTCATAAGTAGGCCCACTAACATTATTACTCGATCAACTTTGCCCCCACTAGAAGAAAGTCCTTGCTCCGTCCCTGCACCCGTGAGGCCCATATAATTGTTGCACTTTTCAACTATAAAAGCAGCGCATATTACTACTACATAAGCTAACAAGGAAATGATTTGGTTGCAGGAGTTAATGAAAGAGTTGGATAAGAAGCAAGAAATCTTGATAGCAAGTTGTATAGTAATGGCAAGAGTGTTATTCATCTTGCGAAGAATTCAAGCTTTCATCCAAGAACCAAACACATTCGCATCAGATATCACTTCACAAGGTATCTTCTACAATAAAAGGTGTTGAGACTAGAGAAGATTCTATCAAGTCAGAATCCCACAAATATGTTTCCAAAGGTGGTGAATATAGATAAATTAAAGTTATGCTCATCTTCAGTTGGACTTCAAGCTTGAAGATAAGGTATCACACCTGAAACCTGGCCCCATGAGCGTGCTAAGCTGGGTAATGTAATGAGTTTGGAGTCTATTGTTGCTAGGGATTGTCATATTGTGTGATTGTTGTTGGGCCCTGTGTCTTGGTCGTCATTTTTTTTTTTTCAATGAAGCTGCTTATTTCTTAAAAAAAAAATAAAAT
>CM056810.1:26092894-26212894 GCA_029852735.1 Persea americana | reverse complement strand
CCGACAGCCAACCGAGTTCAGTTCAGTTCCATTTTCAGAATGGTGATTTCTGTCAGGAAATCTGACGGTCAGCCGTCGGTTAGCTGACAGTTAACCGACACTCACACATTCGGTTAGCCGACAAGTAACCGAGAGCTGACCGAGTTTTTAAAAGTAGGTTTGTTTGTGAGATTTTCTGGGGATTAAAAACCTGAATATGATTAGGAACTTTCAAGCTAGAGTTTGTGTGCTTGAGGCTGAAAATGTCTTTTTACCTTCTGAAGCACCAATCTCTCTCATTAAGACATTCGGGTCTCAACCACATGAATATCAAATGAAAGGTCTTATCGTATGCTTGACAACTTTCGTTTGGGGTCGTTATTTGATACATCGAATTTCGTTGTCTAGCACTTGCTTTGTTTTGTACAAGTATAAGTTTTGTTTTGAATAGCTTAAGAACCTTGTTAGGGAACACCTTGCAATCTATTCTTGTTAGCTTCGCTTTGCATTGTTTTGATAAGTGTTTTCCCTTGTTTTCGATAAGTTTTGTACAAGTCTCCGCATGTTTTGTGCATACATGAATATCATTGGAGACCACTGAGTTTGGACTACCCTTCAGTCTGATCCACTGTCCGGGGGTCCTTAAACATGTGGACTGTCTGCAGATTAGTCGTGTACTATATTATACATCGTGCGTGTCCCGGTTCTGCGGCCGGCCATCCTATCTATCTTGCATGACATGGGATCGTGTTTTGCGTGTCGTGCTTGCTCTTGTCACCGCGTGTGATTGAGAAAGGATGGACTCATTGTGGATTAATGAATCATGATGTTTTCGTGAAATCATACTAGTTTTGCCTTGCACTTTAAATATGTTTTGTTCAAAACTCATGCCATGTTTTAAGTATTTTTATTTCAGATTTCAATTGAATTATATTATGTCTAAATTGTTCTCCTGCCAGACCGTCGTGTCTGACCCCTCTTGCTTTGGTGTTTTAGATGCAGGTGCCGTTGCCCCTGAGGAGGAGCGCCCGAAGGAGGCTTTTGAGCCACCCCCAGCCTGAGAGTGGCAACCCGACGACTTCCTCTGGACGTCGGGTGGGGTCTTGAGTACGACACATGTGGATGGGAATATTTTGTTTTATATTTTGGGTTGTATGGTCTTTGTTGGCCCTTTTTCATACTTGGGAATGTGTAAACTTAACTTAACTTTCTTTTGTCCTTTTGAATCTCAAAAGGTAAATGAAGGAAATGCCATGTTATGTTTCCTCCTCTGATTATTGTCTTGATAATGATTTAATTTATGTACGTAGATGTGATGTCACATGTATTGGGAAAGAACAGATTACTTGCACGCTTCCGCAAATCAATGTTCATGTGAGATAAAATTCAGAGCTTGTTTTGGGAATCCTCACCACGGAAACCTGTGGGTTAATCATAATAGATAGTTGGTAGACACTTCACTACACGTCACGGGCCCGAGTCTCGGTCTGGGTTCGCGACAGGACTGGTATTAGAGTGGAACATGTTTGAGGCATTTAAAAGAAACTAGAAACTCTTAGGGACCTGGCAAGGATCCGTGAGTTCGATAGATCATTAGTATGGACCTAGAAACCAAACCCAAACTTGTTATTATGTACTAACAATTTGTTTTACAGCATCATGCCTCTAAGAAAAGCTCCGAACCAAAATGCTTCCGGAAGTAATACCGACAACAATAACAGTGGAACAGACCGCAAGTAGCCATCCATAGTGACACAATTTCAGGGACTTATGCAAGCGATGTTGGAACAGCAGAGGCAAGCTAGTGAGAGTAAGACTAGACTACAGAGAGAGGCAAATGAGGTACATGTTAGATTGCAACGAGAAGCCAATGAGAAGCAAGCTAGGTCCTAAGAGCAGCCAGCTAAAAAGGATGAGGAAATGGCACAAGTTCAAAGGCAATTATTAGAAGTTTTGCAGAACAGGCCTCAACCTCAGCCTAGGCAACCAGGAGGCCTCATTATAATCATCAACAATCGAGACCAAGATCCCAACATCCTGTTTGAGAGATTCAGGAAAAGAGTACCCAAGGAGTTTTCGGGTCAAGAGGACGCTTTGGCAGCCGATGATTGGTTAGTCAACACCAAGAAGATTTTTTATGTATTCACCTGTACGGGTATACAGAAGGTCACCCTCACCGCCTCACTATTTTTCGGATTGGCGGACATTTGGTGGTAAACGGTTAAGGAATCGTATCAGGCCATGGCGGATGAGACGGCATGGGAGACTTTCAAGAACCACTTCACCGACAAATATGTCCCTTCTCATATCAAGCAGCAGAAGGCTATAGAGTTCCAGCAGCTCAAGCAGGGTAGTATGACAGTGTTAGAGTATGTCACAAAATTTGAGAGGCTAGGCCGGTATGCCAGAGAGTTGATTGATACCGAGCAGAAGAAGATAACAAAATTCTTAGAAGGGCTGAACCCCATTCTTATGAGAGATGCTACCGGGGTCGTCCCACTAACCACCTTTGATGAGGCAGTCAAGTGGGCATACAAGTTTGAGGACATCAACAATCAGATCAAACAGGATAGGAAGCAACACTACCAGCAGAATCAGAGACAGCAGAGTAACAAGAAGCCACGATAAGAACAAAACCCTCTAAGGCAAAATGCATGTGCACATTGCGGCAAAAACCATGAAACTACACAATGCCGTAAAGCCTCTGGTGCTTGTTTTAAGTGTGGTGCTATGGACCATGCAATCAAGGACTGCCCTCGACTTCAGAACCAAGGTAATAGGAATCAACAACAAAGACAAGTAGCTCCTCAGAATCAGGCACCAGCTCAGAATCAAGCAAGATCACCCCAGCAGCAACAACGACAAGGCAGGCAACAAGCTCAGAATCAGAATGCTTGTCCTCCACAGCAGCAACAGAATAGAAATGCACAAGGGAGGCAGAATAGGCCACAGCAGCAAGGACGTGCCTACCATCTTAATCGTGTTGATGCAGATGCTGCGGGTGATGTTGTAGAAGGTAAACTCCTCATCTGTGGAATTGAAGCTCAAATTTTATTTGATCCTGGCAGTACTCATTCATTTTTATATCCTATGTTTGCAAAGATGATTGCTATGCCGTTTAGGGAACTTGGTTATTTATTGACTGTCACTACACCAGTAGGTAAATAGGTTGTTTGTAGAACCTATTACCCCAGTTGTTCGGTTTTATTAGGAGGGGTCAACCTTCCAGCGGACCTTATTATCCTAGATATGCATGACTTTGATGTCATTTTAGGCATGGATTGGTTAAAGAAGTATCATGCTACCATGGATTGTTTTAGCAAGACTATTACTTTCAAGTTGAAAGGAGATCAGGCAGATTTGTTGATTTAGGGGAACAGGAGGAAAAACCAAGTGGGGATTGTTTCAGCGCTGAAAGCAAGCAGAATGGTAAACAGTGGGTGAAGCTTTTATAGCGTTTATCACAAAGGATAAACGGTCCCAAGGGGTGGAGGAAATCCCCGTTGTGTGTGAATTTCCGGATGTTTTGCCTGAAGAAATCTCGGGATTACCACCAATTCGAGAAGTTGAGTTCACCATTGAGCTCCTTCCAGGGACAGCTCCAATTTCTATTGCACCTTATAGAATGGCTCCAGCATAGTTAGGTGAACTAAAACTACAGTTGCAAGATTTGTTGAGTAAAGGTTTCATTAGACCAAGTGTCTCAACTTGGGGAGCACTAGTGTTGTTCGTGAAAAAGAAAGACGGAAGCTTGAGAATGTGCATAGATTACAGAAGATTGAACCATATGACCGTCAAGAACAAGTATCCGTTGCCAAGAATAGATGAATTGCTCGATCAGGTGCAGGGAGCAGCGTATTTTTCCAAGATAGACTTGAGGTCTGGGTATTATCAGCTGCAGGTTAGAGAATCAAATGTACCTAAAATAGCTTTCCGAACGAGATATGAGCACTACGAATTTTTGGCGATGCCGTTTGGGTTGACTAATGCACCTGCGGTGTCTATGGCTCTTATGAATAAGGTATTTGCAGAGTATTTGGATCACTTTACTGTAGTGTTTATCGATGACGTACTTGTGTATTCTAAGAGTAGAGAAGAGCATGAAGAGCATCTGAGAACGTCATTGCAACTTTTGAGGGACAACCAACTCTATGCAAAGCTTAGCAAGTGTGAATTTTGGCTAGTGTAAGTGGCTTTTCTAGGCCATGTTATTTCAAGAGAAGGTTTAGCAGTGGATCCGTCCAAAGTTGATGCCGTTGTCAGTTGGAAAAGGCCAAGCAGTGTAACAGAGATCAGAAGCTTTTTGGGGTTAGCAGGATACTATAGGAGGTTTGTTCAAGGATTTTCATCTATTGCAGCACCATTGACCAAGTTAACTAGGAAGAGTGTGCCTTTTGTATAGACAGACCAGTGTGAAGAAAGTTTCAAGGAACTGAAAAAGAGGCTGACTACAGCCTCGATTCTTACTTTACCATCGGGAAACAGAGGATTTGTTGTTTTAACAGATGCTTCCAATATAGGATTGGGTTGTGTTTTGATGCAAAATGATAGAGTTATTGTTTATGGCTCGAGCAAATTGAAGGATCACGAAAAGTTTTATACCACTCACGATTTGGAGTTAGCAGCAGTGGTATTTGCCTTAAAGATGTGGAGACACTATTTATACGAAGAAAATTTTGAAGTCCATTCAGACCACCGGAGTTTATAGTATTTGTTTTCGCAGAAAGAACTGAACATGAGGCAGAGACGGTGGATGGAGTACATAAAAGATTATGACTTCCCAATCAAATATCATCCGGGCAAAGTGAACGTAGTGGCTGATGCGTTGAGCAGAAAATCAGCAGTTATGGCCAGCTTGAGACGAGTTAGTGTTTTACATAAGTTTGAAGAACTCAGAGTAGAAGTGCAACCGTTAAGGAAGGGTGTGATGTTGCAAGTATGATAGCTTCTGAGCCTACCTTCATCCAGAAGATCAAGGACAGTCAGTTGCAAGACCCGAGTTTAGCTAAGATTGTAGGGCACATTGTTGAACGTCCAGATTTCAGAGTAGTGGACGGAGTGTTATATTTTCGTGACCGGTTGTGTGTGCCTAACATTGAAGATTTGAAGGATGAGATAATGACTGAAGCTCACAGTACAAGATATTCCATGCATCCGGGGAGCACCAAAATGTACCAAAACTTGAAGAACCGATTATGGTGGAAAAACATGAAACGAGAGATAGCAGCTTTTGTATCTCGATGCCTCGCATGTAAGCAGATCAAGGCAGAACATCAGAAGCCTCCAGGGTTTTTTGCCGCCATTGGACATTCCGGAGTGGAAATGGGAGCACATCACTATAGATTTTGTCTCCGATTTGCCTACGACCAAGAAAGGGAACAATGCTATTTGGGTTATTGTAGATCGTCTAATGAAGTCGGCTGATTTCATTCCTATGATGACCGGGAATAAGATGCATATGGCACCACTAGCAGATTTATTTGTAACCGAGATTGTCAGCAGACATGGACAGCCCGTCTCCATTACTTCCAACCGGGACGGCAGATTTGTTTCGAGGTTTTGGAAGACCCTATTCAAATCTATGGCCACCAAGTTACAATTAAGCACCGCATACCATCCTTAGACAGATGACCAGTCAGAGAGAACTATACAAACTTTAGAAGACATGTTGCGTGCTTGTGTGCTAGACTTTAAGGTTCAATGGGATGAGTACCTGCCCTTTTGTGAGTTCGCGTACAACAACAACTACCATTCCAGCATTGGGACGGCACCTTTTGAGGCACTCTACGGTAGGAGATGCAGAACTCCCGTTTACTGGGAAGAAGTCGGTGTTCGTAGTTTCCATGGCCGACTATAGTTGGAGAGACAAGTGATAAGATCAAGCTGATCCAGGAACGGTTAAAAGTTGCCAGAAGCAGGCAGAAAAGCTATGCTGCTACTCGTAGGAGAGATTTGCAGTTCAAAGAAGGTGACAATGTATTTTTGCAAGTGTCTCCGGTTAGAGGAACACTATGATTTGGTCAGAAGGGCAAGCTAGCTAGGAGGTACATCGGACCGTATGAGATTTTGAGCAAGATTGGAGACGTTGCCTATAGACTTGCATTACCATCGGAACTCTCCGGGGTGCACAATGTTTTTCACGTCTCTATGTTGAAGAAATGCATCTCAAATCCTTTACACGTGCTGCAACATGAGCCACTGGAAACTCGAGAAGATGCCTCATATGTGGAGAAGCCGGTCAGAATCGTGGACACCAAAGAGCAAGAATTGAGAAACCGGACCATCCATTGGGTCAAAGTTCAGTGGGAAAATCATGAGCCGAAAGAAGTTACTTGGGAACTAAGAGTGCAAGTCCAGAGAAAGTATCCCGACTTGTTACCCGAGGTATAACTATGTTTTTATTTGGAGGACCAAATAACGTAAGGGGTGGAGGATGTCAAACCCCAACCCAGGATTAGCGCGATTAGTGTTAATTAAGTGCGTGTTTAGTATTATGTGGGTTTAGTGTTCGTGGGTTAGAAATTGGTTCAATTTAGTTGGAATTAGCTTTGGGGAATTTTGAGAGCGTTTTATGTTACTTAGTCACACTCAGGGGTGCCTCGAGTGTACATGTAACCTTGGGATGGAAATCTAGTTTTCTCGATTTTAATCGTGATTATGATCTATTATGAATGGTTTTATTTTATTGTTTCACTTTTGTATTTAGCCTATTCGTGTTTGATACCAAGAAATCCAAGTTTTGGCCGAAAGGGTAAAACAGCCATTTCACACCAAATCTGGACCCAAAGTTCAAAATCTCAAAACTATGCCAAATTTATATTTTTTGGAAACTAGATTTTTCGGTGATCGATTTTGTCTTCTTTGTCGTTTTCATCCGGGGTCCGCAATCCAGTGTTTTGACCTTTGCAAGCTTTGAGCTCATGGGGCCCACAATGACCCATTTGACTTAAGTCATCTCTCCCCCATTCTCAGTCACGTTTCAGAGCCCATTTTCCTGCAACTTTTCTACTGAACCAGCTAAGAAGAACTTCTCTTCTCCCTCCTTCACTTCCTCTTGCATGCCATAATTAGAGACTTCCAAATGGAAATCTGAGACCATCATCTTCTTCCTCTCATCTTGAGCTTTCCATTGCTGTCATTTTCTTCAGGATTCCGGCTGAAAAGCTCCTTCTTCTTCCTTGTTTCTCTTCGTTTGGACAGCTACCGGTAAGAGACCTTCTTCATCTTTTCAATGTGGTCTTTTAAGCTCATTAGGAGACTCTTTCTCTGACATGCAAACCCATTTTCGAAATGAGGGTTTGGTTGGCCAAAATGATGATTTTTGGATTGGTTTTCTTGGGGTTTTTGTGTAGATTTCGTGGCTTCCTTTTGGGTAGGAGTTTGAGAGATCTTTGGATAGCTATTGGTGAAGGCAAGTGATCATTTTAGTCCCCTTTTCTTTTGCATGCAATATTTGAAAGATTTAGCTTCAATGGTTTGTTTGTTTCTCATGATTAGTTGAGCATTATGTTGTTCGAATGTGATATGGTTTGGAATCTTGTTTTAGATTGAAATGCATATGCTAGTGTTTTATCTTAATGGTTTTCATTCAATTCAAGTAATTTTTATCTTGCTTAAATGTTTTGCAAATGGATGAAAGAATGGTGAAATGTATTGTGAATTGAATGGATATATTGCTTGTTGAATATGGAATGGAAATGGCCCCTAGGAGAGCATGGTGGCTGAGGGGATGTGCAGGGATTTGACCAAGAAAGAAAGGAGGTGAAATGGAAAGGAAGAAGAACTGGAATTCTGACTTGAACTGGGCAGTCGTGCACAGTCGGTCAGCTGGCGCTCAGCTGTCGGTTAGCCGACAGGTCCACTTCGGCCGGCCGACAGCCAACCGAGTTCAGTTCGGTTCCATTTGCAGAATGGTGATTTTTGTCAGAAAATTTGACGGTCAGCCGTCGTTTAGCTGACGGTTAACTGACACTCACATATTCGGCTAGCCGACAAGTAACCAAGAGCTGACCGAGTTTTTAAAAGTAGGTTTGTTTGTGAGATTTTCTGGAGATTAAAAACCTGAATATGATTAGGAACTTTCAAGCTAAAGTTTGTGTGCTTGAGGCTGAAAATGTCTTTTTACCTTCTGAAACACCAATCTCTCTCATTAAGACATTCGGGTCTCAACCACATGAATATCAAATGAAAGGTCTTATCGTATGCTCGACATGTTTCGTTTGGGGTCGTGATTTGATACATCGAATTTCGTTGTCTAGCACTTGCTTTGTTTTGTACAAGTATAAGTTTTGTTTTGAATAGTTGAAGAACCTTGTTAGGGAACACCTTGCAATCTATTCTTGTTAGGTTCGCTTTGCATTGTTTTGATAAGTGTTTTCCCTTGTTTTCGATAAGTTTTGTACAAGTCTCCGCATGTTTTGTGCATACATGAATATCATTGGAGACCACTGAGTTTGGACTGCCCTTCAGTCTGATCCACTGTCCGGGGGTCCATAAACATGTGGACTGTCTGCAGATTAGTCGTGTACTATATTATACATCGTGCGTGTCCCGGTTCCGCGGCCGGCCACCCTATCTATCTTGCATGACATGGGATCGTGTTTTGCATGTCGTGCTTTGCGTGTAGTGCTTGCTCTTGTCACCGCGTGTGATTGAGAAAGGATGGACTCATTGTGGATTAATGAATCATGATGTTTTCGTGAAATCATGCTAGTTTTGCTTTGCACTTTAAATATGTTTTGTTCAAAACTCGCCATGTCTTAAGTATTATTATTTCAGATTTCAATTGAATTATATTATGTCTAAATTGTTCACCTGCCAGACCGTTGTGTCTGACCCCTCTTGCTTTGGTGTTTTAGATGCAGGCGTCGTTGCCCCTGAGGAGGAGCGCCCGGAGGAGGCTTTTGAGCCACCCCCAGCCCGAGAGTGGCAACCCGACGACTTCCTCTGGACGTCGGGTGGGGTCTTGAGTACGACACATGTGGATGTGAATATTTTGTTTTATATTTTGGGTTGTATGGCCTTTGTTGGCCCTTTTTCATACTTGGGAATGTGTAAACTTAACTTAACTTTCTTTTGTCCTTTTGAATCTCAAAAGGTAAATGATGGAAATGCCATGTTATGTTTCCTCCTTTGATTATTGTCTTGATAATGATTTAATTTATGTACGTAGATGTGATGTCACATGTATTGGGAAAGAAAAGATTACTTGCATGCTTCCCCAAATCATTGTTCATGTGAGATAAAATTCCGAGCTTGTTTTGGGAATTCTCACCATGGAGACCTGTGGGTTAATCATTATAGATAGTCGGTAGACACTTCACCACACGTCGCGGGCCCGGGTCTCTGTCCGGGGTCACGACAGGTTTTATCAATAGCCCACTCAGCTCCACGTCAGCAGCTCCTGAGGCATCATTCGACAAGAACCCGCCATCAAAGGGTCGTGATCTTGGAGCTATCATCACTGAATTTGGAAGGTTCATTGTCCCCCTACTTAGGGAACCTCTCCTTCCTAAGAAGCATCAGCTTTGCAGACAATAGCTTCCACGGAGAGATTCCTCAAGAAATCAACTGCTTGTTCCTCCTACAATATCTAAGTCTCAGGAACAATTCCTTCCAACGTGAAATCCTAACAAATCTTACAAGCTTATCACACCTTAGAGTCATAGATTTGGGAAATAACAATTTTGTAGGGAACATTCCAGATGACCCCAGCTATCTATCTAACCTTGATTGATGCACTTTGGCTTAATAAAAACTATCTTACAGGAAACATCCCACCTTCACTTGAGAATCTTTCATCACTTATAATTCTCTCCTTAGCTACAAATAGACTTGACGGAAGCATTCCAAATGATCTGAGTCGACTCTCAAAGCTAAGATTTTTCCGAGTATCGTTGAATAAACTAGCAGGTGTAGTTCCTTACTCCCTTTACAACATTTCTTCCATCGATAATTTTATTTTGGCCAGTAATCAACTACATGGAAGCTTGCCTTGGGATATGGGTGTCACTCTTCCCAATTTGAAACAGTTCTGGGGTGGAGGTAACCGGTTTACTGGACAAATACCTGTTACTTTGTCCAATGCTTCCAAACTAGTACAATAGTTTAGAAGAATTAAGCAACTCCAGCCGTTTAGAAGAATTATATCTTGACGACAATAGCTTTGGAGGCACATTCCCTAGTTCTATGGTCAATCTCACAACCAATCTTAGACTTCTTTTCATGGGGAGGAACCAACTGACAGGAAGCATCCCTTATGGGATTGAAAACCTAGTCAACTTAATTGGATTGGGCATGGAAGATAATTTTCTCACATGCATTATTCCTTCTAGTATCGGGAGACTTTCAAAGTTACAAGGATTGTATTTGTCAAACAATAAATTCATGGGAGAGATTCCGATGTCAATTGGCAACATTACACTATTGGGTGAACTCAATCTTAGCAAGAATAAGTTATGGGGGGAAATCAATGAGAGTCTTGGTAAATGCCAGCATCTTAGTGCATTGGACCTTTCTCATAATAACCTGAATGGGACCATACCCAAATAGGTTTTTAGCCTCAATTCCTTATCACGGATCCTCAATTTAACTCAAAATTTGTTAACAGGGCCCCTACCATTTGAAGTGGGTAGCCTAATCAACATTGGAATTTTGGGCATATCGTGGAATAAATTATCTAGTGAGATTCCAAGCACACTAGGCAGTGGCGTACAACTGGAGTACCTTTTTATAGATAATAACCGCTTTCAAGGTACCATCCCGTCATCTTTAAGCACATTAAGAAGCATTGAAGGACTCGATCTTTCGAGCAATGAATTGTCTAGACAGAGTCGAGAATATTTCAGCAATTTTCCTTTGCTGCTATATCTAAATCTTTCTTTCAATGATCTTTATGGTGAAATTCCAAAAGGAGGGGCCCTAAAAATTGCAAGTGTCATTTCAGTCATTGGGAATAAAAGGCTTTGTGGCGGTATACCAGCGTTACAACTCCCAAAGTGCCCTTTGAATGCATCTAAGAAATAGAGAGACTCCTTTCTACTCAAAGTAGCAGTCTCAACAATTGGTGTGGTTTTGTGTTCGGCTTTAATCCTCGGTGTCCTTGGTGTTTATTATTGCAAAAGGAGCTCAAAAAAGAAATCTTCTTTCGACTCTTCCATGGGAAAATTCTTCATGAAAGTAACCTATCAAGAACTGCAAAAGGAACAAATGGGCTTTCTTCAGATAACTTAATTGGAGCGGGAAGTCATGGTTCAGTTTACAAAGGAACTTTTGACTTTGATGAAAAAAATATTGCAGTGAAGGTTCTCAACCTAGAAAATAGAAGAGCCTCAAAGAGCTTCGTCGTAGAATGTAGAGCCTTGAGAAATGTGCGACATCGAAATCTCGTTAAGGTCTTGAGTGCCTGCTCAAGTTTAGACTTTAAAAGCAATGATTTCAATGCTTTGATTTTTGAGTACATGCCCAACGGGAATCTCGACAAATGGTTGCATTCAAAAAAGGAAGGGCAAAATCATTTGCAGAGCCTGAGCTTTACACAGAGGTTGAACATAGCCATAGATGTAGCTTGTGCTTTGGAATACCTTCACCACCATTGTCAGCCACCAATTGCCCATTATGATCTAAAGCCAAGAAACATTCTACTTGACAATGACATGATTGCCTATGTAGGCGACTTCGATTGGACAAGTTACTTTATGAAACCGGATATAATTTATCTCACAATCAAAGTGATTCATTTGCAATAAAGGGGTCTATTGGATATGTTCCTCCAGGTATTGCTCTCTCTTTACTTGTGTTTTCTTTAGGATGTAGATTTTTTAAAACAATGTAAATGTATTCTCTATGTGATTCTACTAGTATCTTTTTGTTATTTTCCTTCTATTGTCAATATGCTCTTGATATATTTTTTTATTAAAATTAAAATTAGACTTGTTTGTATTGTAGAATATGGATTGGGAGGTCAAACATCTACAAAGGGAGATGTATATAGTTATGGAATTCTCTTGTTGGAGATGGTTACTGGGAGAAGGCCAACAGATGATATGTTCAAAGATGGTTTAAGTCTACATGAATTTGCTAAGATGACTTTGAGCACTCAATCGACAGAGATTGTTGATCCGCGACTTTTTTTAGGAGAAGGGGAAGCAGATTTTAACAATGACAATGACAAGAGAGCTAAAATTCTTGAGTGCTTGAATTCAATTGTTAGATTGAGAGTTACCTGCTCTCTAGAGTCGCCAGAAGAACGAATGGAGATGATTGATATTGTCAAAACATTGCAAGTGGTTAAGGACATGTTTGTTGGGTTGAATACATTTTAAGCAACGTATAATACTCTTTATGTCAAATGGGTGTATTGGGCATACAAGACTTTGGGCAGTTTCTTCCTTCTGAATATGTCTCTTGATTTGAAATTAAAAGTTTAATTGATTGAAACTAAACTTAAGATCATCCAAAAACATGAAATTTCACCACCTAGAACCGAATACGGTCCCAATGAAATAATGTTCTTTTTTGTTACTATTAAAATTTTCTTTCCTATAATTTTTTTAGCTTCTTTCTCTGAGTTGTTGTAGGAATCTTGCTGAAATTATTTGAGTTTCTCTTAGGTTTCTTTGAGTTCATATAATATACAAGTAAATTGGTAAAGATATATATAAGTGATTCCTATCTTTCAAAATAATTTATATTAAGAAATTATTTATAAAATGTTATTTTGGTTTAGTGCTCTTTGTCTTTATGCCTACTACTATAATAAATTAACAATATTTTGTCCTATTATTAAAAAAATCAATTACCCTATTATTTACGTTTGTGGCATATTATTTCATGAGGATTTTACGGGAAAAATCCCGGAATTTGGACATACCTCGGAAAGGGTCCCCAAATATGGTATTGTACTAACGAGGTCTGTCAGGCCTTATTTCATTTTTTTTTTAACTTTCTTATGAGTGATGCTAGTGTCACTCGTGTCTGATGAGAGAAACGCTAGCGTCACTCGTCTGAGCATTTCCTAATGTATAGCGTCGCTTGTGTCTGACGAAGGAGATGCTAGCATCGCTCATCAGAGCATCTCCTAATGCCTTCTTCTTCCTCTCCTCTTCCTATTTCTCCATCTCCCCCGACTTCCCGAGGGTTTTTTTGGCTGAGATTTGTGGCTTTTGAAGACCATATTATGAACTTCTAATCTACTATAAGTTTGCATGATCTTGTATCTGAATAGGGCTATGTTGTGGTTTTTTGGGGAAATTTTTAATTCTGAACAGGGCTATGTATCTGAAATGATTGCATTTTATGTGCATGTGATTCTGAACAGGGCTATCTTATATCTGAACAAGGATTTTGCATATTTGTGTTAACTGAGTTGCAAAAGTGCACCGTTCGAAACGCATGCAAACGTGATTGTAATTAAGTGAAAAACAACAGATTATAAGTTCATAATATGGTCTTCGAAAGCCCCAAATATCAGGCAAAAAAACCCTCGGAAAATGGTCTAAAAGGTGCCCTAAACAGAGGTACTCAGTAATGTGTCTGTAGATTTTCTTAACCGAGTTGCAAAAGTGCACGGTTTGAAATGCAGGCGAACGTGATTGTAATTAAGTGAAAAATAGAATATTATAAGTTCATAATATGGTCTTCGAAAGCCCCAAATTTCAGACAAAAAAACTCTCGGAAAGTCAGCTAAAAAATATTCTAAACAGTGGTACTCAGCAAGGTGTCTGCAGATTTTCTTAACCGAATTGCAGAAGTGCACGGTTTGAAATGCAGGAAAACGTTATTATAATTAAGTGAAAAATACAAGATTATAAGTTCATAATAAGGTCTTCAAAATACCCAAATCTCAGCCCAAAAAACCCTCTGAAAGTCGGCTAAAAAATGTTCTAAACAGAGGTACTCAGCAAGGTGTCTGTAGATTTTCTTAACCGAGTTGCAAAAGTGCAGGGTTTGAAATGTAGGAAAATGTGATTGTAATTAAGTGAGAAATAGAAAGATTATAAGTTCATAATATGGTCTTCGAAAAGCCCCAAATCTCAGCCAAAAAAACCCTCGGGAAGTTGGCTAATAAATGTCTTAAACAAGGGTACTCAGCAAGGTGTCTGCAGATTTTCTTAATTGAGTTGCAAAAGTGTACGGTTTGAAACGCAGGCAAACTTTATTGTAATTAAGTAAAAGATAGAAGATTATAAGTTCATAATATGGTCTTCGATAGCCCCAAATCTCAGCCAAAAAAACCAATGGGAAGTCGGGTAAAAAATATCCTAAACAAGGGTACTCAGCAAGGTGTTTGACGAGTGACGCTAGCGTCGCCCATGGTGATGCTATCGTTGCTCAGAAAAAATTATTAAAAAATAAAAAAATTTGGCGGGAAGACCTCATTAGTAATAACAATATTTGGGGACCCTTTCCGAGGAATGTCCAAATTTCGGGACTTTTCCCGTAAAATCCTCTTATTTCATTGAAATTGGCCTAGTCATTTTCTGATTATAATATTAGGTCCCAGGTGTCCCAGTTTTTTTTAAAAAAAAAAAAAAAACCTTTTTGACCTTCTAAAAGATAAGTACTTTAAAAAGTATAAGTTTTTGTTAATTATGAGTTATAAATATTGAATGCATTTTATTATTAATGTAGAAAATATCTGAAAGTGGGATGCGCCTTCTAAATGATTCCAATGGTTTTTGAAAAATGTTCAAAGTAATGTTCATAATGAATTTTTTTTCTTTTTTTTTTCTTACCTAGGCTAGGCACAGTCCTTAGTGGCTAGTGTAAATACTATTTCTATTATACGATCTATTTGGAAGTACTTTTTAAGGAGTATTCTACCCAAACGGTAGAACAGGAGAAAACAATATATATCCCTTCCCAAACACAAAGGGAAAAAGAAAACTTCATGGAATCTTCTTGATCGTAATCAAGGCAGCAGATCTCCCAGTGAAGGTTTGTCTGAGTTAACAGCTTATTTAGAAACTACACTGGTTGACTGCGTAGAGGACACCGAGGTTTTGGATCATTTGGAATTGACAACAATGATAGGCTATGTTCTGAGAAGTCGTCTTTTTTCTAGATCTTAACATAACCCATGACAAATCCAAACCGCTCACACCCACTAAACACCATGAATTAGCCCCGTCTCAATTGTTACATATAATAACTCATCTGATGCTCCTGCTTCACTGGAAGATCAAATTCTTCAACAAAATACTCAATATAATTCACCACTGATATTGATACACACATTTGTGCAAATTTATCCAATGCAAGCACATGCATCTGGTGGATGTCAAATGAATGTTAAATAGAAATTGGTCTAGTGCATGCATCTCCATCCCTTTTCATCCTTTCAAGTGGGTAATGGAACCTATATTCATTTTCACATATTTAATAAATGGCCAGATTCAATGAATTAAACAATATCCAAGTGGCATATAAATTGGATTGGTTGGATGCATTAACAAACTAGCTTTATGACAAGCCCAAGCATGTGGAATTTTGGTGGGCACTAGCTAAGCAATGGCCCACTTTATGATCAATGATAGACTATAGTATAGTGACAAAATTAGAGTATTCTAGTATTTTTTTTTTAAATACTAGTTGGTTTGAAGGGTCAAGATTAGAGTATGCTGATTTGTTGATTGAGATTGTGTTCTAGATTATCTTTTTACACAAAAACATCTATAATAAATTAGATGACAAAAACACATATTATCTTTAGATTTGTTTATTCTTGCTTGAGCAAAGCCCGAAAGATTCCCAAGTGTGGATGTGTGAATCCACTAGGGCATGTGACTCAACTTTAAATTTAGGTGCGTTTCCACGTCTTTTTGACTTGTTATTTCTATGCTATTGTCTATTTTGGTTGTATTGTGAATTCTGTGGATAAACCAAGGATAGCAAAAACCCAAGATCTCTAACATGCTGCAGTCTAGGCTGCATCAAACAGCTACTAGCAGTGTAATTAAAAAAAAAACAGATCAATCACATATTTGATCTTCTTGCTGATTCAAACCAACAGTTTAAACCAATCAGGGCTCAGATTTTCTTTGAAAAGCTATTTAACCTCTGTAAAATGGTGTTTGCAGGGTTACTTCTAGATGAGCTCATAATGATAAAGCCGTGACGCTAACTAATCTCCTAGAAGAATCTGCACATGAAATAAAGGGACCTGGTATCAGTTGACATCAAGGTGAATTGGGGGTACTCATGGAAGTAATGTTGCAGAGGCCAAAGAATATACTGCCATTGTCCCAACTGTAGGCATGAATAGTAATGACAATTGTTAGAATCTTCATGGGAAGCCCTGGCTCATTGAGCGGATGTTGCATCTTCAGAGTGAGATCATTCACAATCAGAGGTCATATCTTCCTTGCAGTCAATTGTACCCTCTTCTAATGCACGCGGCTGCATCTACCTAAGATGAAACTGCTCCGGGGGCTGATTGTGAGGCACTACTCCAAAAACTATCATATTAAGAGGCCATTTTCTTCCACTGCATTAACCAATAAAAGGTATAACAAGTTCCCTTCATGTCACCTCTTCATTTGGTTGTTGGGTCGTTGACTCTGTTGATCATATGTAAGCTACTATTTATTGCCAATATTTATGACCTCACTCTTGGGGAGGTGAAATTAGGAGAAGGAGTCTTGGCCACCGCATCATTTCTTCATCTCTTTCCTGATCTATAAAGTTATTTGTTTCTTATGTTACTACAGAACAAGCTTAAACATAGTGCAACCTCATTGTGCTTTAAGGATTTACAGATGGTGAAGGTTTTCCCCCCGTTTTTTTTTCCTTTTCTGGGAGCTGCCTCGATAGCTTTTCTACAAGGAAGATGATTGGAGGTGGCCATGAAGATAACAACCAATAAATTACTGATTCATTCTCAACATGGCACTTACATGTATACTTGATTACTTGCTAACAAAGAGGAATCATTGATAGATTTTTTCTATTAGTCATTATTTCCATCAATGTTCAAGTATGATAATGGTTCTAGATTTTGTTGGAAAAATTACCTAGAGCACCATTATTTTGGTCAAGTTTGAGACAAAATAAAAGTGGGACCCACTTATTCTTTTAGGTGGGAATACATAGCAATGTAATCTACTCCATGAGTAGTTTAAGGACATGTACTGGGTTGCTGTAATCCATTAAGGAGTGAATGAGAAATTGCCTTTTAAACACTATTACTTGAACATGTTAAACATGGAAACAAAATGAAGTGGTGAACTTGCTTCTCACTTTGCTTGGGAGCAAAACATTCTTTGGATATAAATATGTTTACCATGGTAAGGATGAACCCCAAGGAGCATTCCACTTTTGTGGAAGAGGAAGGACCTAAACCAAGGTGGGGTCACCACCACGCGTGCGCCGCCCCGCCCCACGCCAAGCCGGGCCTGGGCCTGGGAGCAAGTTGGGCATGGGTCTTCATCCAGAGTCAAGAAGGGAGGGTTCTGCTACACTTTTGGTTCACCGTTGCTGTTTTCTGCCTTCAAACAGTAAGTTCATTTACTTTCAAATATAGTACTGTTTTTTGTTTCTCTTTGATGCAAACTGGTTTCCTAAAATACTGAACTATATGTACTTGAACAAACAGATTTCACTATCAAACTAGTGCATTTTCCAAAGCACAGAAGTGATTTTCGAATTAACTCGAATGAACATTCAAATGTTATGTTTTATTTAGTTCATTTTGATGTGTGTGGCAGGTCCAGTTATGTCGTGTCTTTTGTCACTTTGTTTGATTAATCAATGATGCCTGAAGAATGACATGGATTTATTCGTGGAAGAGTAAAGGTGAAGTTATCTTGTGTTTAAAGCATTTCACACATTAGTCATGGAAATCAGATTTTAACACTAAAATCCATGCACTTCACAGTGACAATGGAAAGCAAGCACCAAACCTTTTCATTCATTCGACTCGCTTCTCCTCGCACTCCACAGCATAAAGTTACCAAAAAAATTTCGCCTACTTGAGATATCCGGGCCTTTACTAATTGGTGAAATAGTTCCTAGGTTAGTGGTATAATATTCCAAATGTTTGTTAGCTACCTATTAGTTTACCACTACAAACTCTCATGGATTATCCTGTGAAACACTTTTCCACATATTATCCTATTCCTGACTTGGGTTTCATTTTTTTTTTTTTTTTATCAGTTTACTAGAAAACGATATGTTTCAACCAACAATGATAATGTTTCCATCTTCCACACGAAAAAAGAGTCTTCCTTATCCTCAGAGTGAATAGAACATTTTCTTCTTCCTTTTTTAATGGTGTTCATAGAGAAATGTTGTTCTTCCAATCCCCATTTATAAATGAGTTTACTTAAGGACAAAACATCGTGGTCCAGTCCACTCGCCGTGAATCAAGCTCCCTGAGATGCAAGTATTCTCCCCTCCGTCTCCAGTTTGAATCCTTTCTTGGTCCCTCATTATAACCATCAACCTAAATGGAATAGTAGTAGCACTAAAAATTCAATAGCTGAAAGTCATCGAGTATTTATTACCACAAACCAAAGATAATTTATACGTGCCCACACATCGTACTGAATATTTTCAAAAGGCCAACTGCGTACACCATTACCTGAAGAAAAGGAAGTCAAAGGAAGTTAGATATGATAGTTGACATGCCTTACATTGCAAAGTATTACCTGGTTTGAATAGACTCAAATAGACATTATGGAAAAGAGACATTAGACTGGGTATCCCACAAAATAACGTCTTTAGTAACAACAGCCACAGATAGGGTAGTAGCCAAAACCTATGGACACAGATCTAGGAGATGCAACTCTTCCATTTTCACTATGTGTCTGTAAGGACATTCCTTGTTGAGGAGTCTTGAAAAACACAATGAGAGAGAAAATTTTCAAGCAACACTTCAAAGACTTAACTCAAATAGGAGTGTGAGAACGATCTACAATATGATCATCAGATCCGAGAAGATTATATTAGAAAAAAAAAAACCTGAGTATTTATCATGAATGACCTACACACATGTTGTCATTTCAGAGTCACAAACCAGGGAGGTCAGGTGGAAGAAACAAGATGACTGATAGCATTATGCTTGTCTGCACCAAATTAGATTTAGAGATGCAGGGGACACTCCTTGTGGAGTTCTGTGTTGACAGAAGTCATTCTAATTCAGCTCTGTCTTGAATCCAAATAACATGTAATTTCTGAAAAGTGAAAACTGTGGCAGAAGACAAGAGTAAAGAAGCGTAGCCCAGAAACCCAATAGCTGTTTAGAAATTACATGTCATTTGGATTCATTGATCATAACCGCGAAATCAAGAGCATGCTAATTAAAGCAGCGTCTATTCATTTTGAGAGTGCTGTTATGAGGTTCCTATGATCATCTAGTAAGGATAATGTTTGGCCACAATGAAAAATGTACAAAGCCCTTCTACCACACCGCAGGATTAGTTCACTCTCAATTCCAAAATTTGTTACTCAGTCCCTTCCTCCAGTGTTTCATCAGCAGAAGCCTCATTCCACTCTGCATCCACACTTCCATTTAACCCATCATCAACAAAATCACCCACACTCTTAACCTTTGAGTCAGTGTGGAGGACAGGATAATTCCTCGAAAAGCAAGCATCACAAAAGGTTGGCGCTTCATCACCAAGATACTCCCTCAAGCTCTTTAATGGCAGGAATGGGCTTGATTTTGGAGGGGGGCAGTCAAAGTAGGTCCCATGGTTTCAGACAAGGCGGGGTCCACGTATAAGGCTTTGACAATGGGCTAGTTTTGGATGGATGAGTTAAGTGGGTTTGGTTTGGATCCGGGTTGGCATGAAATGGGTTTGTAGAAATAGGAATGAAAATGGATTGAGTGGGTTATGCTTAAATCCAATTCGACATGTGGAGATGGGTTTTAGGATATGGACCATGGGTTTGTTAGAGATGGATTTGGAAAATGGGCCCATATTTGGGGTTGATGTAACTTGAGTTGATGGGTTTGGAGAATGGGTCAAATGGGATTGAAGAGATAGAGTATGGGAAAATGGGCCCGTGTGAGCTTCCTCTTTGTTAGCATTTTTGTTTATCTAATTCATGGGTTGGACAAAACTTTAGGTCTATTGAGTTGTATTTTCTATTTTATATTAGAATGGACTGTGGTTGTATCGCTGGAAGAGTTGTAGCGAAGAAAAGAGGATAAAAGAGAAGGCCGGGGGAAACACCTTTGTCCGATCGATCGGAGCCTTTGTCCGATCGATCTGACAGCAGATGCGCCCCCAGTTATTTAGGTGGTCTGATTGATTAGACATGCGCGGGTTATATGGGAAAGTCTCCTAAATTGAATCAGATTTGTTTCCTTTTGAGAATCTGCTTTCTAATTTGAGTCCTATTTGTGTTCTAAGACTAAGGCACGAATTTTGGGCTATGAATAGGGTATTGCTCTCAACCTTAGAATTGACCGCTCTCATTAATCTGAGTCAGAGATATCTTAAAGACATAACTATTCCCTAAAGCCATTGAGAGATTCTTCTAAAGGGGTGCTCTACAAGGTTATGATTGCTTCTTTTTTCTCGTAGAAAATAGCCCATCTTGACTGATAAGGTGCGAGGAAATCAAGTAAGGAGAACGGGGCGCAGTGGATGTCGTGTTAATGGATTCTATGCAAGAACAACTATAGTCCTTAGGTCGAGGTACATGAAAGTGCAGCTAGGGCCAATGAACAAGTCCTGGTGTGTGTGTGTGTGTGTGTGTGTGTGGTGGGGGGGGGGGGGGGGGGGGTGTTGTGAATAGGACTAATTAAATTTCTTACCCAATTAAAAAAATATCTCAATCCAATTTTAATCCCAACTAGAACAATGAACACATCGAAGAAAACAACTTATGCGGAATATGTGTTCAATGTGTGAGTGCTTAAACAATCAAAGATATGACAATTAGTTTTATGTTAATAAGCACAAGTGTCAGGCCTTCTTCCAACCACACCCCCCCCCCCCCAACCCACCCCCCCGTCTCTGAGCTAGACCATCCTGCAGCTGATCCAACTGTTGAAAAGACTCCCCACCCAGCAGCTTTGCTTATTCCCCCAGTTGAAGGAGTCTCTCACTCTATGGTCAACCCCATCCCTCTGGATGAACCAACATTATCCCCTTCTGCTTCTTTCTTAGAGATTCACAACCCCTTCTCTACTTTGGATCCAGTCACCCCCTCCTCCCCATCAGCCAGCCCTGTCCCTTACCCCATCCAATCTAGTCCCCATAACCCCGAAAGCAGCTGCTTCAGGGCCGATATCTCCAAAAACCTCTCAATAGACCTCAGTTTCCAGAAAGAGCCACCTTCCCCTTCCCCTTCTAATAAGTCCTCCAACCCTGTCTCAACAACTGCTCCCCCAACCTTAATTTGGTCCCCCTCCTCTACAAACCTGGCCTCAGTCGTTTGGCTTACCAAAAAGAAAAAGAAACAAAATCAAAAGGGGAAAAAGAAACCCAGGTCAGTAAAGGTGTCCCCCCGTCCCAAATCCCCAACTGGCCTCCTTCCATCCCGCCAGCTCCATGTCTAAAACCTTGTATTGGAACTGTAGGGGAATTGCTAACTCCCCAACTTCTAAGACCCTCTTATTCTTGGCCAAAACTCATTCTCCTAATATAATTTTCCTTTCAGAACCTAAAACTCCCAATGCCACTCCCTTGGCCCAGAACCTTGAAAGGCTTGGCTATGCGTCCTTTTTCTCTAACTCTCCCCATCCTTCTGCTTTCCCCTCCATCTGGTGATTCACCAAAGCCTCCTCTTCCTACTCAGTTGCCTTAATTGACTCCCAGCACCTCACCATATCCCACTCCGCCTCTCTTAATTGCCCTTCCACTTTCATCACTGGCATTTATGCCTTTACCTCATCCACTCAAAGGAGATCCCTATGGCAGTACCTGTGCTCCCCCTCCATTTCCTAACCATCACTCCTGGGAAGTTATTGGGGACTTCAATGCTGTCTCCTCTACTGTGGAGAAACTCGGTATTTATCCCATTAACTCCTGAGCTACTTCGGAATTCACTAACATGATGATTTCTTCTGGCTTGCTGGACATTGGTTTCTCTGGTAGCAGGTTCACCTGATCTAATAATAGGCAAGGCAGGTCCTATGTGGCTGCCAGGCTCGACCGCTCCCTCACAAACCATGCTTGGTCCCTCTCCTTCGCTGATGCTCTTCTCCAACACTTGGTTAGGCAAAACTCAGACCACAGTCCTATCTTATTGTCCAGTCACCCTCCCATAGCTGCAAGATACATTCCTTTCAAGTTTGAGGAAATGTGGATTAGCCACCCCTCCTTCAAAGGTTTGGTGGCTTCTATGTGGAACCTCCCTGTTGAAGGTAATCCACAGTTCATCCTTAACCAGAAGCTCAAGTCTCACAAAACCAGATTGAAGACCTGGAATAAGGAAGTTTTTGGCAACCTCAAGACTAACATCTCTACTGCTGAAAACAACATCCTTCTTTTGCAAGAAAGCATGGACTCAGTCCCCCTGGACTCTACCAAATCTGCCCTCAGCCTAGCCAGATGCACTCTTCAAAATTTGCTTCAAGCAGAAGAAACCCATTGGAAACAAAAATCCAGGGCTAATTGGCTTTAAGAAGGAAATAGAAACACCAAATTTTTTCACCTTGCTTCAAAAATTAGAGGCTCTAAGAATAGGATTGATAAGGTGGAATTCAAAGGCATCTCCATTGAGAGTCACCCTCAGATCAAAGCTGCTGCAGTGGAATTCTTCTCTGACAACTTCAAGCCTTCTCCTGTCGAGATGGGTCCTAGGCTCTTCCAAGTGCACAACAAGAAAGTCTCTCCTGCCCAAAACTCCATTCTCCAAGCTGTCCCCTTTAATGAAGAAATCAAAAACTCTGTGTTCAACCTTAACAAATCCTGATTCCTAGTCCTGATGGGTTCTCCGGCAGCTTTTTCTGTAGCTGTTGGGACATTGTTGGCATGTCAGTTATTGCTGTAGTTAAGAATTTTTTCATGTTCGAAAAGCTACTTAAGGCTTCTAACTCCATCTCTCTCATCCCTAAAGTAGCTGCTCCTTCCTCCTTTGGTGACTACCGTCCTATCAGCCTCCTCAATTTCTCTTATAAAGTTATCTCGAAGATCTTAGCTTTCAGAATGGCTACTGTTCTGCCAGACCTCATTTCGCCTTATCAGGTGGCCTTCATTAAAGGTAGGAAAATTCAAGACCACATTGCTCTGGCCCACGAGCTTACCCACTTCAAAAGGGAGCAAAAGGCAAAGGCATTTGCTTGAAGCTGGACATTTCCAAAGCCTTTGATAAGTTGAGCTGGGATTTTTTATTCAAAGCCTTGGACTTCTTTGGGTTTAGCAGAGCTTGGTCCTCCCTTATTCATGAATGTGTGTGCTCTTCTAAAGGTTCCGTTCTTATCAACAGAGAGCTTGCTGGTTACTTTGCTGTGGGGAGTGGGTTCAGGCAAGGGGATCCTCTATCCCCTTGCCTTTTCATCTTAGCGGAAGAGATCCTCAGTCTGAACATTGATTACCTGGTTTCTTAGTAGTATGTGACTCCAATATACAGAGCCCCAACCTCTCCCTCTATCTGTCACCTAATGTTCGCTGATGACATTCTTCTTTTCTTCAAAGCTTTCCCTAGGAGTATTAAAGCTATCAAGGAAATCTCGGAAGCTTACCAATTGGCAACTGGCCAGCACTTCAATCTCAGGAAAAGTAATGTCCTTTTTGGCAACAGCAGGCAGTCCTTAAAAGTTAGAGTTTCGAGATCCTTAGGTGTTTCTCAGGTTTTCTTCCCTGTTAAATACCTGGGAGCTCCTCTCTTCATTGGCAGCCCCAAAGCCCAATACTTTGAGAGTTTGAAGGATTCTTTTACGCAAAGGCTCTCAGGTTGGGAAAAGAATCTGCTTTCCTTTGCTGGAAGAGTTATTCTTGTCAAACATGTGCTTCAAAGTCTCTATGTACACATCCTGCTTGTTCTCCCCGTCCCTAGCTTGGTCTACAACTTCCTTGAAAAATGGATGAGGAACTTTCTCTGGTCTGGGGGTTCTGATCATTCTAAGAGGAGCCTCCTTAACTGGAATTCTGTCTGTCAGCCTAAGTCAGAAGGAGGGCTGGGCTTTCGTCGCATCAGGGACCTGGTCCATGCCAATTCAGTCAAGTTGGGCTGGGCGGCTTTCTCTTCTACTTCCTTATGGGCTTCTTGGTTCAAAGCAAAGTACTTCAAAGGTTTCTCTCCTTGGCACCCCTGCTCCCTCTCCACTGGCTCTAGCATTTGGAGGCCTATTAAGAGAATTTCGCAATTTCTTTTTCATAATAGTCACTGGGTTTTGGGAGATGGTAAAAGCTCTAGCTTCCGGTATGACAAATGGCATGGCCCCCTTTCCTTGGCGCAGATCTTTCCTGAGATCTACTTCCCTTGGGCGGGCTCTATCCACGATGTCTTCTCTAATAGCCAAAGCTTCTAAGCCTCTCTCTTCCTCAGCAGGTGGTCTCCTTCTCCTCCTCTCTCCTAGCCTCCTTCTCCCTGGCTGCTGAGCTTGACGTGCTGGTCTGGTCTAGCTCCAACTCCATCCGTCTTTCCTTTGCTGCTGCCTTGGAGTCCATCAGATCCAGATGCCCCCCTTGTCCTTGGTCTAAGTTTGCCTGGAACAGCCTCCTCAAGCCTTCTGTGGCTTGCTTTGCTTGGAAATTGTTCCATAACAAACTCCTAACCAATGCCTGGGTCCAATCTATTGGAGTGCAGTTGGATTCCTCCTACTACCTCCGTGGCTCTCACCAAGAATCTCCTTTCTCTTTGTTTGTCCTCTGCCCCTCGCAGCCTCTTTCTGGGATTGGCTTCAGGTTAAAGGTAATTTCAAGTTTGGCCCTTCCAGCTTTGTCTCCTCTATGTGGGACTCCTTCTCAGCCAACTCTTGCCATAAAGCCAAGAAGGGCTTGGGAGCCCTCTTCATCATTGCCATCTTCAGTATTTGGAAGGTTAGGAATCAGGCAGTCTTCAACAGTAAGTCTCATTCTCTAGACTCTGCTATTAATTTCTTCTTGATGGATGCTATTGTTTCTCTGAGGAAAATGTCCACCTCTTTTATTAGTCCTTCTCTAGATTTTTTTTTCTCTTATGTAATCAGCCCTATCACCCTATAAGATAGTGTTTCGCTTCTCTTTTTTTTGAGTTTTCTTCTTCCCCTGTTGGGCCTTTTTCTGGCTGCTGCTTCTCTCCCTTTTTCTCTTATTAATTCAATTTTTCAATTTAGAAAAAAAAAAAAGCACAAGTGTGTGTAAAACACTCTTCACAAATTGACTTGTGATTTATATCAATGTAAATATAATTATGTAACCAAGGTGCTCAAGTGAATATATGTTAAAGAGTGTGTGCTAAACAATATATGATTTACCAATATGTTCAAAGTTGTTTTCGCACAAGTGCGTGTGTGTCAATTAAACTCAATGATGAAACAGCATCCGTATCAATCTCCACAACATATAGATATGTAAATCATGTACAAGCGATAGAGAAAGAGAAATTGACACAAGGGATTTATAGTGGTTCGGTCACACAGACCTACATCCACTCTCAAGGGCCACACAGTCCCCTGGTTCCACTGTGAAGAATCAAACTACACAAGTACTAATTTTACATTGATTTTGTTACCGAGGTTCGATCACAAAGATCTACTCCCCTCTACAATTTTTATAGTGGTTAAATCACAAAGAAATAAGCCACTCTTACAATGCTTTGAATTGAATGAAGTGAGGGAGAAGAACACTTGCCTCTTTTGACAAAATCTGGAGGTTGACACTTGCCTCTTTGATGAAGTCCAGAGGATGCTCTTCGAAGCTTGTCACCGTAGCTCCAAGCTTCGATGCCTCTTGTAATGCTTTCTTGATGTTGATGATGATGCTCCAATGTTGTGCTCAATCAAGGGAAGAGGTCTTTGATCTAGGGATATTGATTTTAACTTTTGATGGCTCAAGTTCTTCCCTAGATAATATGGTTTTCACACGTCACACTTTCCTAGAGCTAATGAAGCTCTTAGATTTTCCAACACCAGCTCATAGTGTGTGTGGAATGATCTATGAGAGCTTTAATATGATACACCATGGTTAGGACATGAGCTCTCATGATCTTGGAGAGAGTTGGGATGATTTGGGGCCTTTTCTATTTATAAACAACCCTCAAACGGCTCTCTAACGGCACTTGACGGCTAGCCCCCTTCAAATCCGCGGTTAGCTGCTACCCCAACGGATACTTCCAATGGTCAGATATTTTGAATTTTCTGAAGGGTCAGCTAGCTGTCGGTCAGCAGGCGGTCGGCCGATTGCTGGCCGACTGCTGATCGCCCCTCTGTTTTTCTGCCAGAAACAACTTTTGGAAAAGTAACCGCGAGGTGACCGTGAGACATGGCAGTTAGCCGACCTCTAAGACCAGTTTTGAGTCTTGAAAAGGCTCAAAAACAATTTCTAAAAGCCTATTAAACAAGCCATTAAACTAAGGGTTTTTAGGGCCATCTCTTGGTTGGTTTGGAGTCCCATTTACCTAAATAGGTTGTCACTCATATGGAGGTCTTCCTTGATGAATTCGAGCCTTCCAAGACTTGATCTTCTGCCTTCAAACTTGATCTTCCTTGTGAAACTTTGAGAGGCAAGGTCTTGGATTCTTTGACACGGAATTGAAAATATAAGTGCTCATGGAATTGTGGCACTAACAATCTCCCCCTTTGTCAATTCTGTGGCAGAACACCTATTCTAGATACTCTTACAACATATGGACTCAAAAGCACCCAAGATTACAAGAGTACGTGATCTTTACATAGGATACAACAATTACAACTCAAATAAAGACTCATGACTCTTAACTACTCCCCCTGAGAATGTGCTTAATTTGATCTGAATGATATACCTACAAAAGACAAGGAACACACATTCTATGGTGGGATTGCAACTCCCCCTTAATCATTAGCCAAAGACATCATATTTAACTGAATCTAGATTCAAATATGCATCCTCTTCTCCCCCTTAGAATTTTCTTTCCCATTGAAGAACCCATACTTATTCTCCCCCTTTTTGTCATGAATTTGACAAAGAAATTTTCCAAGAGTAAGCATACGGGGTATGGAGAGAGAGAGAGAGAGAGAGAGAGAGAGATGGGTTCAAAGAAAGAATTAGACATTTTCTATAATTTGAGCACATCATGGTAGCATTAGCTAGAACAAGTTTTACTATAAGCATAGGGGGGGTTAGCAAGCATGATATCAAAAGATTCGACTATAAAGTGATCCAATTATGCTAAATTGGAATTGAACTATATAAATCAACTAAGTAGGTCCACATCAATTCCATGAATCCAGTTAAGGACTCTCTAAGTCCTTCATATGATTCCAAGCGATTGAAGATCATGAACTCAATAAAGATCATATGAAATTTCATTTCATTGACCTTTTTCATCACTTAAGCTCAGTGATGAACCTGCATAATCATTAGTTTAACAAAATAATATAAATATAAAGCACATGTAATGATTATGAGAAATGCATGATGTTCCAAACAAAATCAATCCATTCATTAGCATGTAATAGGAACATGCATTCTATATTTTAGACTTTGAAAGTTCAAGTCTAAAACTCAAAATGATACCAATGAAAATAAAATCCAAAACCATAACATTCAGTCTTTAGAAAAATTTAACTTACAGAGGCATAATGAATGTCATGAGAATGAATGCAATCATATCCAAAAGTGCATATATATATGACTTTGAACACAAGTTAGTAGATATGATAATGGTGATAAATAAAATATAATTAAATAAAATATCACCAAATGTATTCAATCATCAAACTAAGTGATTATAATCCAAATGATGAATTGGGTACATTGCATTCCAAACAATTCATCAAGTTAGGAAGTTTACAAATAGAAAAGCATATAACTTGCAAAATCATCACACAAAACAAAAAGAAAAAAATCACATCACTAAACATAGTGATGATCATAAGTAAAAACATTCATATCTTAGAAAAATACTAAAACTAAAAGCTCATGGATGTGGCAATATGAGAAATACATAAAGATGTACCTATAAAAGTTAATGCATTCTCAAGTAAAAATTGTTTTGTTTTCAAAATACTTAAAAAAAGTTATTCATCCTATCCATTTATGTATCTCCATGATTCTCAAAATATAAACTCACATTTAATCATCTTAGAGATGTCTACACTCCCCGTCAATATCATTCTCTTCTTTTGTCAATATGATGACAATGAATATACCTATGTAGTGCATGGAGAAGATGTAAGGCATGAAACTAGGGAGTTACTTCTCATATATAAATATTAAAGCTCACATTGATCAAATTTCTCAAGATGTTGCTAATCATGGAAAGACATGATGATGAATAGATGAGTACCAATTGAAAATTTCATTTTAAAAGTAAGAAACTTAACAAAGTCCAAAATGAAAATCAATTGCATAATTTTCCATTGAAGTAAAAAAAAAAACTTAAAATCCATGGAAAATTCATTTTTCAAATCATATTTATTTTCAAAATGACAAAGCAACTGATTTGAAAAATATGAGATGGAACATCAATTGAAAAAGCTTTTTAACTCATTACCTCTCATTCAAATTTGTATTTCAAAATATATACCTATCAAGAACATATGCAAAATGAATTTCCAAACAACTTGACTATCAAACTAATATACCAATAAAGAGCACAAGGGTGGTCAATGTGGGTTTCTAGTAAAGTTTAGATTTTTTACAACAAATTCTTTTGAAATAAAAGAATTGTTGATTCCAAAACATGGACAAGATTGAAAGAGATTTATATGTAATGGAGGACAACAACTTGAGATTCAACGAAGTATATGAATCATGCTTCATATGGTGAGGATAGAAGCATCAGAGCAGTGTCTTATGTGATCACACAGAATTGCGGGTCTTTTCCACAGCTATCCCCTAAGGATTTATGCTTGGCGCCACAACTACCACACACTGGAATTATGCTTGGCGAACCTAACACGTGAGGGGTCTCCTCCCACTCTCCTAGCCATCCTACCTTAATCATTAATGTTCCAAAGATTTAAATAGATATACCAATATGAGTGCAACTTGGAATGAATCAAGGTGTAGTATCCAAAGTATTAAATCAATTCCACAATGATGAACATGTTAAAGATACAACCAATCATATTAAAATCATGGATTGTAAAATATTTTTAAAACTGCAAAAACTCTGAAATGGTTTTGAAATCATGTAACTAATATATATGTTTCAAAACAGGGAAATCCATGAGAATGGTGGTACTAATCATAGCATAAGCATGTTTAACTTTTGAAAATCATATGCTACGTGAATTAACATCATTTCATAAAGTATGACTATAAAGAACATGGATTATGAAATGAAGTTCAACTATCATGAAGCCAACCTCTTCAAGAAAACAACTAAAATTATGTATTAAAGGAGGCAAACATGAGAGATATGATGCAAAAGTGAAATTTCAATTCAATGTTCACAAGATTTGTCACATTTTTTTAAAAATAAACCAAACAAATTAGAAAACCATGAAAAGAACATGGATGTGACAAACACAAAATTCACTAAGCATCATGAATATTCATCACTTACAAAAATATAACTAGAAAGCACAGTGATGGGCATGAGAAATTTCATTTGTAAAATAAAGCTTAAATATGCAAACAATTTATAAAATGTATCATATGAACTCAACATCCATCCTTCATAAACAATGAACATAACTATGAAGTACAAAGAATGGACTTTAGAGAGATTCATATGATCATAAACACAAATATGAAATTGAAACATGCACAAGAATATGTTGCAATCAAATGATTTTGCGAACCAAAAGATATAACTATATAAGTTCATGAAAACAAAATCAATTGACTACAAATGCTTTTGCATTAAAACAAATGTAACCGTATAAGTTCATAATGCAAATGCACATAGACCAACAATATGAAATAACTAAAAGGAATAGGTTGGTCAAAAGGGGTTCATGACCTAAGATCTCTCTAACGATCTTCCTTCGAAAATCATCCTAAAGTCTTGGTAGGTTTGTCCTTGAGGACTCTCCAATATTCGAGGTCTCTCTAAGGTATTGGCACTAGCAAAGAAACAAGATCAATTCCGGGTTGTTATGCCTTTACGGAGTAACCTGCCTCTGATACCAATTGAAAGTGCAGCTAGGGCCAATGAACAAGTCCTAGAGTGGGGGTGAATAGGACTAATTAAAATTCTTACCCAATTAAAAAATATCTCAGTCCAATTTTAATCCCAACTAGAACAATGAACACAATGAACACATCAAAGAATACAACTTATGCGGAATATGTGTTCAATGTGTGAGTGCTTAAAAAATCAAAGATATGACAATTAGTTTCATGTTAATAAGCACAAGTGTGTGTAAAACACTCTTCACAAATTCACTTGTGATTTACATCAATGTAAATATAACTATGTAACCAAGGTGCTCAAGTGAATATATGTTAAAGAGTGTGTGCTAAACAATATATGATTTACCAATATGTTCAAAGTTGTTTTCGCACAAGTGCGTGTGTGTCAATTAAACTCAATGATGAAATAGCATCCGTATCAATCTCCACAACATATAGATATGTAAATCATGTACAAGCGATAGAGATAGAGAAATTGACACGAGATTTATAGTGGTTCGGTCACACAAACCTACATCCACTCTCAATGTCCATACAGTCCCCTGGTTCCACTATGAAGAATCAAACTACACAAGTACTAATTCTACATCGATTTTGTTATCGAGGTTCAATCACAAAGATCTACTCCCCTCTTTTGTTCACGAGGTTCGATCATAAAGATCTACTCCCCTCTACAATTTTTATAGTGGTTAAATCACAAAGAAATAAGCCACTCTTACAATGCTTTGAATTGAATGAAGTGAGGGAGAAGAACACTTGCCTCTTTTGACAAAATCTGGAGGTTGACACTTGCCTCTTTGATGAAGTCCAAAGGATGCTCTTCGAAGCTTGTCACCGTAGCTCCAAGCTTCGATGCCTCTTGTAATGCTTTCTTGATGTTGATGATGATGCTCCAATGTTGTGCTCAATCAAGGGAAGAGGTCTTTGATCTAGGGATATTGATTTTAACTTTTGATGGCTCAAGTTCTTCCCTAGATAATATGGTTTTCACACGTCACACTTTCCTAGAGCTAATGAAGCTCTTAGATTTTCCAACTCAAGCTCATAGTGTGTGTGGAATGATCTATGAGAGCTTTAATATGATACACCATGGTTAGGACATGAGCTCTCATGATCTTGGAGAGAGTTGGGATGATTTGGGGCCTTTTCTATTTATAAACAACCCTCAAACGGCTCTTTAACGGCATTTGGCGGCTAGCCCCCTTCAAATCCGCGGTTAGCTGCTACCCCAACAGATACTTCCAACGGCCAGATATTCTGAATTTTCTGAAGGGTCGGCTAGCTGTCGGTCAGCAGGCGGTCAACCGATTGTTGGTCGACTGCTGACCGCCCCTTTGTTTTTCAGCCAGAAACAACTTTTGGAAAAGTAACCGCAAGGTGACTGTGAGACATGGCAGTTAGCCGACCTCTGGGACCAGTTTTGAGCCTTGAAAAGGCTCAAAAACATTTTCTAAAAACCTATTAAATAAGCCATTAAACTAAGGGTTTTTAGGGCCATCTCTTGGTTGGTTTGGAGTCCCATTTACCTAAATAGGTTGTCACTCATATGGAGGTCTTCCTTGATGAATTCAAGCCTTCCAAGACTTGATCTTCTGCCTTCAAACTTGATCTTCCTTGTGAAGCTCTGAGAGGCAAGGTCTTGGATTCTTTGACATGGAATCGACAATATAAGTGCTCATGGAAATGTGGCACTATTAGTACTGACTAAGGGAAATGAGCTGTGAGTATATCTGTTCGTGAATTCTTGATTTCTGGTTCGTGGTTTTTCTCCGTGGATAGGGTTTCTAGGCTAAATATTGTGTTTGCCTTCTTGTGGTGATTGCTTGGTAGATTACTGGTTCTATATTGTTTATTTGGTTATTACCGTTGGATGTTGATTGGTTAAATTAGAACTAGTATCCGTTCTGGTAAGCCTGCAAATCTTTCAATTAGCATCAGAGCAAGTTGCACGATTTTATTGTGTTGATCCATATTTTGCTATAATGAATAACTACCGTGAAGGCACTTCAGCCAATAAGCCTCCTCTGTTGGATGGTAACAATTATGCTTATTAGAAAGCTAGGATGGTTGCCTTCTTGAAAGCCATAGATCTGAAAGTTTGAAATTTTGTTGTTAATGACTATTCCTTGCCCACTATTACTGCCGATGGGTAACTAGTCCCAATTTTGTAGATAAGTGGACTAAGGAAGAAGAGTTGGCTACCACTTGCAACTCTAGGGCTTTGAATGCTGTTTATAATAGAGTTAGCATGTATGAGTTTCATAGAATTTCTACATGCACTATTGCAAAAGAAGCATGGGATATTCTGCAAATTGTGCATGAAGAGACTGACACCGTCAAACAGTAAAAACTTCAGAAATTGTAGAAAGCTTTCGAAACCATAAAGATGAAAGATGAGGAAACTTTGAATGAGTTCAGTTCGAAGCTGAATGCAATTGTGAATGATACCTTTACTTTGGGAGAACCAATTCCTGAAAATAGAATTGTGTAAAAGATTTTGCAGTCTCTTCTAGAAAGGTTTGATGCAAAGGTTGTAGCCATATAGGAGAATAAAAATATGAATATTCTCGATGTTGAGGATTTGGTTGGCAACCATCAGTCATTTAAAGCAAACCTAAGGACTAATTGAAAATCAAAATCCAAAGGTGTTCCTTTGAGAGCCTCCAAAGAACCATTTATGAAAATTGCTAGTGATTCTGATTCTGATTCTGAGGAGATAGATCCCTAAGTTGGTGTTTAGTTTATGAAGTAATTTCAGTTGTTTGTGAAGGGGAAGAAAAGTGATTTGAAAATCCCTAAAAATTATGTAAAGAAGAAATGTTTTAATGGGATGCAATGTTTTAAGTGTCATGGTTATGGACACATTGCTAGTGACTCTGCAAACAAAAAGCCGAAAAAGAAGATGTTCAATTTGACTTGGGATGATGATACTTCTGAGGACGATGATAAAAAATCTGAGAAGCATGAAGCTAGCAAAGAAAAATTCATGGCATTCATGGCAACTTCAGTTTCTGCTATTCCACTACTTTCTTCAGATGATGGGACTGATCAAGATGTTAATGAGTCAGATACTGAACATGATTGGAAAGCTGAATATCAATTATTATTTGCAAAGTCCATGAAGATGCTAAAGATGAATGAAAAAGTGGCTACAAGCTGGAAATAATCTAAAGAGCAGAATACTTCTTTAAAAGCTTAATTGTCAGAAGCTCTTACAAAAGTGAGTCACTTAGAGGCAGAAAATAACAGGCTGACAGATAAATTGACTGCTGAAGCACAAAAGTGTGATTTACTTGATCACGATATGAATACCTTGAAAGCTGAAAATACTGAATTGCAAGGAAAACTCAAGGTGGTTCTTTCAGACATGCATGGCATTGGCCACGCTGACGGGGCATCTACATCAAAAGCCAAAGGTATTAACTGTTTGGCTCAAAATTCAGTTGTTACTAATCATGTTGTTTATGTTACAAAACAGCTGCCAAAAAGAAGAATGTGTGACGTCCTGAACGAATTCCCACTTGTCATCACTGTGGAATTAAATGACACATTTGATCCCATTGCAATAAGCTGCGAAGTTCACCAAAACAAAAGCAATGGAAAAAGAAGAATGAAGAGTCACCAATAAAAAAACAAAGCTGTATGGGTCAAGAAAGAAGACCTTCTATTTGTATTGGTACACACTTTGCTGAAATGTCTGAATATGTAAGTGTGCATACCAAATCTTCATTACCTCTAATCTACAAGATCAAGCCCCCACCCCAGTGCTGATATGAAGATCATTCTGAGGGAGAGTCGATATTGAGGGGGAGCTACAGAATCTAGATTGACAGAAGCCGATTGAAGATAATTGTTTATCAATTATGAACAAAAAGGAGGAGAATAATGAAGCTAGGGGGAGAAGAGAAGATTGTGCAAGATCTACAAGTGCTGAAAATTAAATGTATTCTAGATTTTTCTTTTGGGTAGATTATTTGTATTGTCCTAAAGAGTTTTGTCCATAAATTGCCGAGGGGAGGGGGTGGGGGGTGGGGGAATATTTTTGTTGAACAAAACTCTGGGTCCATTGAGTTGTATTTTCGATTTTATTTTAGAATGGACTATGGTTGTGTCCCCGGAAGAGTTGTAGTGAAGAAAATAAGATAAAAGAGAAGGCCAGGTAAAACACCCAGGTCCGATCGATCGGAGCCTCTGTCCGATCGATCAGACAGCAGAAGCGCCCCAGTTGTTTGGGTGGTCCGATCGATCAAACATGCGCGGGATATATGGGAAAGTCTCCTAAACTGAATCGGATTTTTTTCCTTTTGAGACTCTGCTTCCCAGTTTGAGTCCTATTTGTATTTTAAGACTATGGCACAAATTTGGGACTATAAATAGGGTATTGCTCTCAACCCTAGAATTGACCACTCTCATTAATTTGAGTCGGAGATATCTCAGAGAGAGAACTATTCTCTAGAGCCATTAAGAGATTGTTCCCTAATGGTTGCTCTACAAGGTTATAATTGCTTCTACTTACTTGTAGAAGATAGTTCATCTTGACTGAAAAGGTACAAGGAGATCGAGTAAGGAGAACGGTGCACGTTGGATTTTGTACAAGAACAACTACAGTCTTTAGGTCGAGGTACAGACTGAGGGAAAGGAGCTATGAGTATACCTATTCGTGAGTTCTTGATTTCTGGTTCGTGATTTTTCTCCCTGAATAGGGTTTCCACGCTAAATATTGTGTATGCCTTTTTGTGGTGATTGCTTAGTAGATTGCTAGTTCTATATTGTTTATTTGGTTATTTCCGCAGAATGTTGATTGGTCAAATTAGAATTAGTATCCATTCTGGTAAGCCTACAAATCTTTCACTCTTTCTTCAATAAATGATCTTGTCTATATTGGTATCCTATTATTCGTAGCTAGCCATTTACAATTTTCAAACAACTTTCATCCCAACATCTCTCCCTAAGAAGTGGGGCCAACTATAATTACACAAGATGTAGGCCCTACTTTAATTGCAAATTATGTGGGCCAATATTAATAGATACTAGCATAAAGCTCGTGCGAAGTACTGATTACCCATTTGTGTAATCAACAGAATATAAATTCATATTATAAAAAAAATAATTAAAAATAAATTATATATAGCGCTACAACAATATATGACTAAATATCTGTAAATTCATGTTTATTCCCCCAGTTTAAACTATTTGTATATTTAGGTAAATATTTATAAAGATTTGAACATTTAAAGTAAGTTGATTCAATGTTCATAGACCTTACACAATCTTCTTGTATAAGAAAATGACTTCTAAATCACCAAAATATCCTTTGATTAGGAATCAAATAAAATCTGAAGGCACCTAGATAACATTACAATCGTGGAGTTATGTAAATAGATTGATAATAGTTGGCCCTCCTTAATTAATGATAGTGAACCTAGATGATACCCATTAGACACAACTAATCTATCCACCTGTGCAGGGACGGAGGGGGGGGGGGGTGTCCTAGTGTGGGCAATTGCACCCGGTCATTTTTTTCTTTTATCTTTGGTAAATAAGAGAAAATATAGGAGTAAATTTTGGAGTTTTTACTTTATGCTCTTTTGCCCGTCATCAAATTTATGAGACTGGCCTGTTTTGTTGAAACGCGGAAATACTATTTCAGCCAATCCACATTTGTCGCGGGTATAAAATGCGTTCATTTCTTGTTTTGTATTTTGTGTTTTGTGCTATGATGTATGACTTTAGGAATTTTATACAAGTGGCGAATGTGGTTTGGCTGAAACAATGTTTCCCCATTTCAACGAAACAAGGGAGCCGGATTCCAAATTTCTCTACTCTTTGAGAACTCTAGAAAGCAACCAGGATGTACTTTTTTAAATAAGGGAATACCTTTTCTCCTTTTCTTTTCCTAAAGAATCTTATGGCTCTCTCTCCCCTCTCTCTCCCTCTCTCTTTTCCTAAACATGTAATCCGACAATTAAGTCTGAATCCTTTATTATAAGGTCAGATCCTACGGTTGTGGGTATCTGGTTGAATCTAGGGTTTCATTTATTTTTCTAAGTGGGTGAGGGCATTGTGCTCTTGACAGAGAATTTGGGAAAGGTTTTTATACTCTTGGAAGCACAAGTAGGAGGAGCTTTGTTCCTCTTGTGGTGATCTCCATAAACAGTGAACCGGCTTGAATCTCCGTGGACATATAGCCCACATCGGGTGAGCCACATAAATCTCTTGTGTTTACTGTGTGATTGGATTGTGCTCTTTGTTGATCATGAACTCGTTGGATCCCTAACACTATATTCTCAAGTCCTCAAAGCTGAATATTATACAACGAAAAACCCATGGGAGGGCAAGTTTAGAAATGGGAACTCCTAGTTTTGCAGAGGTTGCACAAGCTCTTTTAGATTCATTAATGATAAATTAGGATGGGTGCTAGGAAATGGTGGGGATATTTTAGTTTGGAAAAACAATTGGATCCCATCTGATGGGGGTCTTCGAAAGCTAGTGTCACCAATTTCCAACCCAAATCTTAAAGTACTAGGGCTATGGGATGATAAGGGAGATTGGCATGAAAACTTAATAAAAAATACCTTTAGTGATTCAATAGATGTTGACGGTATCTTAAAAATCTACATTCCAAGAGAGCAAAGAAATCGTAACAAGGTATGGCCTTCCACTAAAAATGGCACCCTCTCAATTAAATCTACTTATAGGATTTTAGTTAATACAGACATTGATGACCACAACTTCGGTTCTAATGGAAGTCCTTTTGGAGTATCCATCTACCGCAAAGAGTTCTACTATTTGGATGGAAGTGTCTCAAAAAAGCAATTAAGAAGTACGTATGATCGTTTGCTAAAAAAAAGGAGTGTAAGATCTTATTTAACAAATCTTTGTGCCATAATGCTATTTTCCCTATATTTGAAAATCATGAGGTGTCTATTGAACATGTTGTATTCCTATGCAATCATGCTAGGGCCACTTGGTCTGGCTCAAATCTAGACCTTATGACTCGCTAAGTCTCATCATCAATGATTTTGGAGTGGTGGAAAGAATTCCATAGGATTTGAGTCGACTACTAATGAAATGGTGAATCAAACTAAAGCTTGTGTCTTAGCCATATCATGGGCAGTGTGGAAAGCCAAAAATGATTTCATATTTAAGGGTGATGAGATAAACTCCTTTAGAATAATAAAATATGCTAATATGCTGGTGTCTAGGTCGAAAATCCAAGTTCATTCAATACACCCCACAAAGAGATTATTAATCCCAGATTCTAGTTCTTATAAGGATGTGGCCTTGGTTTTTATAGATGCATCATTAAGAAAATCTGATGGAAAATGTTGTTTTTTTTTTTTTTTTCTATTGGGCTTTGATAAAGTCCATGTAGGTTCAATGAAAGGTCCAAATGTCTCTTCCCCTAAAGAGGCTGAAACGAGAGTCATTCTGGCTTCACTTGGGTTTCAACAAGATTATTATATTGTCGGATGCACTTGAAGTTGTGCAAGCTATTAAAGGGACTTCTAATTGGTCCCTTAACTCAGTTTTATTTGATATTACGGCTTCTTTTTGTCTTGTTGATTTGATAGATGTCCTTTATATTCTTATAGTGTTTAATCAGGCCCCATGAGTGTGCTAAGCTGGGTAACATAATGAGTTTGGAATCTATTGTTGCTAGGGATTGTCATATTATGTGATTGTTGTTGGGCCCTGTGCCTTGGTTGTCTTCTTTTTTTCTTTTTTTTTTTAATGAAGCTGCTCATTTCTTTAAAAAAAATAAAGAAAAAAAAGAAAAATGTAAAAAGAGAAAGAAAAACCTTATAAGTTGAGTTTGGTCTATAATTCTCCACCCAAATAATAAATGATTGAGGTTAGGTTTAGCCTACTCAGATCACAAGTAATGCAGTTCCTAATCAGAGCCATTCTGTACCCTTTTTTTTTTACCCCATCCAAGGGGGCTTGGACCCAACAGAAAGCCCGCACACATATAGAAAGATAACCCACTCAAGTGGAAACTGAGCCCGTAGAAGTGGAAAAAAAGCCCACATAAGTGGGAAAAGAGTCCGCACAAGTAGGAAGAGTTGGCTCTGGAGTCCAGCCAAATACGAAAAGGACAAAAATAATCAACTCCAGAATATTAGTAATGAAATCATTCAAACTCACAAAACAGAGTTGGAAAAGCAACTTTATTGCTCTTTATGTTCAATGCATTTGGGCTTAGGTCAAAGGTTATATATAGATAGCTGCAGAATCGATGCCCGTCCTGTCTAGGATTTGATGATTTGCCTGATCCGATCAGGTTTTAGTGGTGACTCCTTACAAGTCTTTCGTTGGGTCCTAGCAAAAGGGTCCTATATATTAGATAGTCTTTCGTTGGGGTCACCTGCACGACCCAAATCAAACTTATTTTCACCCATAACCTAAGTAAAAGGACAATTAGCCCTCAAGTCTGATTTATCTTCTAAAGTGATTAAATCTGCTCATATCACATGGACTTATCAATATAGGAGTTTCACAACGAATGAAGTTTTGACCACCGTCATTTTATAGAAAAAAAAAAAAAAAACTAAATTCCACGTATGATCCATTCAATGTTTTATATTATTCTGATTGAAGTGAAATTCGGATTGATTTCTTTATATTGTTTTTCATGTAATTAGATCACGTTTGATCACATTGAGAAGAGTCCATTAGATGATCAGAACCTCTTTGCATACAGCCATTTGGCACGAAGTGCTTCACTGTGTAGTTATTTGTTTGACTGTAACACTGCACATTGGCAGTTGGCATTATTGGCTAGAAACGACCATGTTAATGAATCCAACAGTTCAACCGGCCTATGTTCAAGACCATCAACATTGATTAATTTGGAGTCCATTGTCTTTATTGAACACTAAAGACACAAATGCTTTCTTAACCTCTGATGGGAAAGGTAGTTTTTAAATGCCCTGCCTTTCCAACCAATATTCGACGCTAATATAGAGTTATGAAATTTTGTTGGTCTGCGTTTAGTAGACTTGTACAAGCTTCGGTGCAGCCGGCTTTGACCCATCGTCTGGTTGGGTGATTTGGAGAGACTACACCATGGCTTGAAAGAGACTGTTGATATAAATTATAGGATTGTCAACTTAATAATAGAGTCAAGTTAGTCTCATCACGGGCACAGAGAGCTCTGAAGTCTAGCCAAATATGAAGACCACAAAAATAATCAGCTCTATTGAATATTGGTAATCATCTGATTTATCATATCAAAGCAAGTTTATTGCTTTTTAATTTCAAAGCAATTGGGCTTTGGTCAAAGGTTATAGATAGTTGCAAAATCAATCCCTGTCTTGTTTGGGATCCAGACCACTGATTTGAATACCAGATCCAACAAGTGCAGATTTGATGATTTGCCTGATTGGATCAGGTTTCAGTTATGAGTCTCCTTACTATATGCTAGATAGTCATTGATTGGGGTCACCTGCACGACTCAAATCCAACTCATTTTCACCCTTAACAGAAGTAATAAAAAAAATTAGCACTCAAATCTGATTTATCGTGTAAAATAATCAAATCTACTCATATCACGTGGACGGATCAAAATAGGAGTTTCACTCGGACTGAAGTTCCAACCACCATGTTTTTATAGAAACGATTAACTAAATTCCACATATGATCAACTCTATGTTTTATATTATTCTCATTGAAGTGAAATTCGGATTGATTTATTTTCGTGTAATTAGATCATGTTTGATCACACTGAGATGAGTCCAGTAGATGATAAATTAGACTTCAGCTGTCATCAGTATGACGGCATACCATTTCTGAATCATCAAAAAGAGATGAGAAAACATGAAATGATAGTTTTTGTTCTTTTCCTTTCCTTTTTTTTTTTTTTTTGGTTTGTTTGTTTGTTTGAAGAGAAATCATGATACTCAAAAACGCTTCACATACAGCCAATTGGCACGAAGTGCTTCACTGTGTGTTTATTTGTTCAAGACCATCAACATCAATATCAGTATGATTAATTTAGACTTCATTTTCATCATATTGAACACAAAAGACAAATTTCCTCTTAACCTCTACTGGAAAAATAGTTTTCCAATTGCCTGCATTCCCAAACTAATAGTATTCAAAGCTAACATATAGTTTTCAAATGTCCTTGGCCTGCGTTTATGATTAGTAGACTTGGACAAGGTTCGGTGCAGCCGGCATTGACCCATCTCCTGGTTGGATGACTTAGAGCGTACCCACTAACGATTGCCAACTTGATAATATGGATCCTAAGTAATTAGTCTCATTGCAATAATATCATAGTCGTTCAAACTTATAAATGATGTGTGTCTCCTCTTGTTTTATGCATGCACTAGCTGTCTGTTATTCACATCCTATTATGCTCAATGGCTTCCTCTTCATTTGTGCTCTATCCTCTGATTCTTCTCGTGTTCTTGAACTTACAAGCATTCGAATGTGCATCTTCCTTGGGGAATGAGACCGATCGAGTGGCATTGCTCGCCATCAAGGATCAGATAACATCGGATCCTCTCGGTGCCTTGAGCTCATGGAATGGTACTCTTCATTTCTGCATGTGGCCAGGAGTTGCATGCAGCACCCGCCATCAAAGGGTCGTGATCTTGGACCTATCTTCACTGCAGTTGGAAGGTTCATTGTCCCTCTACATAGGGAACCTCTCCTTCTTAAGAAGCATCAGATTTGCAAACAACAGCTTCCACGGAGAGATTCCTCAAGAGATCAACCGCTTGTTCCGCCTACAATATTTGAGTCTCAGCAACAATTCCTTCCAAGGTGAAATCCTAACAAATCTTACAAGCTTATCACAACTTAGAGCCATAGATTTGGGAAATAACAATTTTGTAGGGAACATTCCAGTGGACCTTGGCTCTCTATCAAACCTTGATGCACTTTGGCTTAATAGAAACCATCTTACGGGGAACATCCCACCTTCACTTGGGAATCTTTCATCACTTACCGTTCTCTCCTTAGCTGAAAATAGACTTGACGGAAGCATTCCAAACGATCTGAGTCGACTCTCAAAGCTAAGATTTTTCCGAGTATCATTGAATAAACTAGTAGGTGAGGTTCCTCGTTCTCTTTACAACATTTCTTCCATCGACTTACTTGCTATGGCTGCCAATCATCTACATGGAAGCCTACCTTGGGATATGGGTATCACTCTTCCCAATTTGAAATTGTTCTTGGTTGGAGAGAACCTGTTTACAGGACAAATGCCTGTTACTTTGTCAAATGCATCCAAACTAGTAGAATTTGATGTCGCTTCCAATAACTTTGTGGGACAAGTTCCTATAAGTTTGGGAGATCACCTACAAAATCTATCATGGCTAAGCTTAGCAGAAAATCAACTTGGAACAAGAGCAGCCAACGACTTGGGGTTTCTAACGTCACTAACCAACTCCAGCCGTTTAGAAGAATTAAATCTTGCTGAGAACAACTTCGGAGGCACATTCCCTAGTTGTATGGTCAATCTCACAACCAATCTCAGAACTCTTTACATGGGGAAGAACCAACTGACAGGAAGCATCCCTTCTGGGATCGAAAAACTAGTCAACTTAATTGGATTGGGCATGGAACATAATTTTCTCACAGGCACTATTCCTTTTAGTATCGGGAGACTTTCAAAGTTACAAGGCTTGTATTTGTATAACAATAACTTCATGGGAGAGATTCCGATGTCAATTGGCAACATAACACTACTGGATGAACTCAGTCTAAGCACGAATAAGTTATGGGGGAAAATCCCTGAGAGTCTTGGAAAATGCCAGCATCTTAGTGCATTGGACCTTTCTCACAATAACCTGAATGGGACCATACCCAAACAGGTCCTTAGCCTCAATTCCTTATCACTACTCCTCAGCTTATCTAAAAATTTGTTAACAGGGCCCTTACCATTAGAAGTGGGTAGCCTAATCAACCTTGCAAATTTGGACATATCGTGGAATAAATTATCTGGTGAAATTCCTAGTACACTAGGCAATTGCATACAATTGGAAAAACTGTATATGGACAATAACCACTTTCAAGGAACCATCCCTCCATCTTTAAGTGCATTAAGAAGCATTCTAGGACTCGATCTTTCAAGCAATGAACTGTTTGGACAAATTCCAGAATATTTCAGCAATTTTCCTTTGCTGCTATATCTAAATCTTTCTTTCAATGATCTTAATGGTGAAATTCTAAAAGGAGGGGCCTTCAAAAATGCAAGTGTCATTTCAGTCATGGGGAATAAAAGGCTTTGTGGCGGTATACCAGCGTTACAACTTCCAAATTGCCCTTTGAATGCCTCTAAGAAACAGAGAGACTCCTTTCTACTCAAAGTAGCAGTCTCGACAATTGGTGCGGTTTTGTGTTCGGCTTTAATCCTCGGTGTCCTTGGTGTTTATTATTGCGAAAGGAGCTCAAAAAAGAAATCTTCTTTCGACTCTTCCATGGGAGAATTCTTCATGAAAGTAACCTACCAAGAACTGCAAAAAGCAACAAATGGGTTTTCTTCAGATAACTTAATTGGAGAGGGAAGTCATGGTTCAGTGTACAAAGGAACTTTTGACATTGATGAAAAAAATATTGCAGTGAAGGTTCTCAACCTAGAAAAAAGAGGAGCTTCAAAGAGCTTCATCGCAGAATGCAGAACCTTGAGAAATGTGCGACATCGAAATCTCGTTAAGGTCTTGAGCGCCTGCTCAAGTTTAGATTTTAAAGGCAATGATTTCAAAGCTTTGGTTTTTGAGTACATGCCTAACGAGAATCTCGACAAATGGTTGCATTCAGAAAGGGAAGGACAAAATCATTTGCAGAGCTTGAGCTTTACGCAGAGGTTGAACATAGCCATAGATGTAGCTTGTGCTATGGAATACCTTCACCACCATTGTCAGCCACCAATTGCTCACTGTGATCTAAAGCCAAGTAACATTCTACTTGACAATGACATGATTGCCCGTGTAGGCGACTTCGGATTGGCCAAGTTACTTTATGAAGTGGGATATAGTTTATCTCACAATCAAAGTGATTCATTTGCAATAAAGGGATCTATTGGATATGTTCCTCCAGGTACTACTCTCTCTTTACTTGTGTTTCCTTTAGGATGTAGATTTTTTAAAACGTTGTAAATGTATTCTCTATGTGATTCTACTAGTCTCTTTTTGTTATTTTCCTTCTATTGTCAATATGCTCTTGATATTTTTTTTATTAAAATTAAAATTAGACTTGTTTGTATTGTAGAATATGGATTGGGAGGTCAAACATCTACTAAGGGAGATGTATATAGTTATGGAATTCTCTTGTTGGAGATGGTTACTGGGAGAAGGCCAACAGATGACATGTTCAAAGAAGGTTTAGGTCTACATGAGTTTGCTAAGATGGCTTTGAGCACTCAATCGATAGAGATCGTTGATCCGCGACTTTTTTTAGGAGAAGGGGAAGCAGATTTTAACAATGTCAATGACAAGAGAGATAAAATTCTTGAGTGCTTGAATTCAATTGTTAGATTGGGAGTTACCTGCTCTCTAGAGTCGCCAGAAGAATGAATGGAGATGATCGATATTGTCAAAAGATTGCAAGTGGTTAAGGACAAGTTTGTTGGGTTGAATGCATTTTAAGCAACGTATCATACTCTTTATGTCCAATGGGCGTATTGGGCATATAAGACTTTGGGCAGTTCCTTCCTTCTAAATGTGTCTCCTTATTTGAAATTAAAGGCTTAATGGTTTGAAACTAAACTTAGGATCATCCAAAGGCATGAAATTTCACCACCTAGAACCAAATACAGTCCCAATGAATTAATGTTCTTTGTTGTTATTATTAAAAGTTTCTTTCCTATAATTTTTTTAGCCTCTTTCTCTGAGTTGTTGTAGGTATTTTGCTGAAATGATTTGAGTTTCTCTTAGGTTTCTTTAAGTTCATATAATATACAAATAAATTGGTAAAGATATGAGTGATTCCTATCATTCAAAATAATTTATTAAGAAATTATTTATAAAATGTTATTTTGGTTTAGTGCTCTTTGTGTTTATGCCTACTACTATAACGAATCAACAATATTTTGTCCTATTATAAAAAAATTTAATTGCCCTATTATTTATGTCTGTGGCATATTATTTAATTGAAATTGGCCTGGTCCTTTTGTGATTATTATATTAGGTCCCAGGTGTCCCAATTTAAAAAAAAAAAAAAAAACTTTTTGGCCGCTAAAAGATAAGTACTTTAAAAAGTATAAGTTTTTGTTAATTATGTGTTGTAAATATTGAATGCATTTTATTATTAATGTAGAAAATATCTGAAAGTGGGATGCGCCTTCTAAATGATATTATTGGTTTTTGAAAAATGTTCAAACTAATATTCATAATGATTTATTTTCTTTTCTTTTCTTTTCTTTTTTTCCTTTTTTTCTTTTTTTTAACCTGGGCTAGGCACGGTCCTTAGTGGCTAGTGTAAATACTATTTCTATCATACGATCTATTTGGAAGCACTTTTTAAGGAGTATTCTACCCAAACAGTAGAACAGGAGAAAACAATATATATCCCTTCCCAAACACAAAGGGAAAAAGAAAACTTCCTAGAACCCTCTTGACCGTAATCAAGGCAGCGGATCTCCCACTGAAGGTTAGTCCGAGTTAACAACTTATTGAGAAACTATACTAGTTGACTGCATAGAAGACACAAGGGTTTTGGATCATTTGGAATGGACAACAATGATAGGCTATGTTCTGAGAAGTAGTCTTTTTTCTAGATCTTAAGATAACCCACGACAAATCCTAACCCCTCGCATGCACTCACTAAACACCATGAATCAGCCCCGTCTCAGTTGTTACATATAATAACTCATCTGATGCTCCTGCTTCACGGGGAGATCAAATTCTTCAACAAAATACTCAATATAAATTGAACTTGGTCTAGTGCATGCATCTCCTTCCCTTTTCATCCTTTCGAGTGGGTGATGGTACCTATATTCATTTTCACATATTTAATAAACAGCTAGATTCAATGCATTAAACAATATCCAAGTGGCATATAAATTGGATTGACTGGACGCATTAACAAACTAGCTTTATGACAAGCCCAAGCTTGTGGAATTTTGGTGGGCACTAGCTAAGCAATGGCCCACTTTATGATCAATGATAGACTATAGTATAGTGACAAAATTATAGTATTCTAGTATATTTTAAAATACTAGTTGGTTTGAAGGATCAAGATTAAAGCATAGCTATGCTGATTTGATGATTGAGATTGTGTTCTAGATTACCTTTTTACACAAAAATATATACAATAAATTAGATGACAAGAACACATATTATCTTTAGATTTGTTTATTCTTGCTTGAGAAAAACCCCAAAGATTCCCAAGTGTGGATGTGTGAATCCACTATGGCATGTGACTCAACTTTAAATTCAGGTGTGTTTCTACGTCTTTTTGACTTGTTATTTCTATGCTATTGTCTATTTTGGTTGTATTGTGAATTCTGTGGATAAACCAAGGATAGCAAAATCCCAACATCTCTAACATGCTGTAGTCTGGGCTGCATCAAACAGGTTCTAGTAGTGTGATTAAAAAAAAGCAGATCAATCACATGTTTGATCTTATTGCTAATTCAAACCAACAGTTTAAACCAATCAGGACTCAGATTTTCTTTGGAAAGCAAGAATCACAAAAGGTTGGCGCTTCACCACCAAGGTACTCGCTCAAGCTCTTTAATGGCAGGAATGGGCTTGATTTTGGAAGGGGGCAGTCAAAGTAGGTCCCATGGTTTTAGACAAGTCGGGGCCCATGTATATGGCTTTGACAATGGGCTAGTTTTGGATGCATGAGTCAAGTGGGTTAGGTCTGGATCTGGGTTGGCTTGAAATGGGTTTGTAGAAAAAGGTTTTAGGCAGTACACGTTGATGACTGATGCATCTACAATAGGGCTACTATATTGTTGATGACTGTGGTCTGCAATATTGTTGATGGGTGACCATGAAAAATTGCTTTGATTTTTGTGTACAACGAGTGACCCGTAAAATGGATGGTTAAGGAAAGTAACTAGAGTAGGGCCTGCCTGATGGAACCTAAAATGATAATTATTTTTATAATATGTTCATCAATACAACTCATCTGCAGACCAGCTTTACACGTTTTTCCTATTATATATGCTGAACCAAACCTAAAGTAAGAAGTCTAATTGTTGGCTACAGGAAGAGCTTATAAGGGTAAAGTTGATTATGTACAGGACACAGGTTAATATACATTAAAAGTATTTGATATTTGATATATGTAATTTTTTATTAACAAAATACTACTTTTACCGGCGGCCATATGACCCCCGCTAAAAGCAGCATTCTTTTCAAATGACACTGCTTGTACTAGCTTGCTCAGTGAGGAACGCTTTCTTTTGTACATGTATCTTACGCTTCAACGTGCACAAGTCCTTAAGAAACTTTGTGTAAGATGGGACTTGTTTGATTGCGTCTAACAACGGGATGTTAATTTTAACTTTTTTAAGTACATCAAAGATTTCCTGGTTCTGTATAGATGGCTTGGCAGGAGCTAATCGGTTGGGAAAAGGCGGTAAAGGCTTGAATCCCGGAGGAACTGGGCTTTTTTCCTTGATATAAGGGACTTCATTTTCTTTCCCTTCCTGATTTGAGGATGCAGGCTGTTTATCTTTTTCCAGATTTGGCTTTTCAATCTCTTTACCACTACGTAGAATAGTAACAGCTTGAACCTGCTCCTTTGAATTTGACGGACCACCTTGATGAACCTCAAATTGCCCTTTTGGATTGGGCTGTGGTTGGGCTGGAAAAGCCCCCTTATTTTGTGATTCAATCAATTTGCAGAGGTTCTGCATGGTGTTCTGTAAATTCTCAAAGTTCCAATCATGTTTTTTATTGATGGACTCTTGATTCACCATAAACTTAGCCATAAGTTCATCCCAAGGTGTCGTTTGTGTTGTAGGGGGTACAATTTGCTGTGTGTTTTGAGCATATGTACTAGAGGTACCCCCATATTGATTTGACATTTGGTTGAAATTGGGCTGAGTAGCATTTGAGCCATTCCTCCAACTAAAGTTGGGGTGATTCCTGCAATTAGGGTTGTACGTGTTACCCAAAGTATTGTTAAATTGCCGGTTGTATGTGTTAGTGGCATTTGCTTGCTCGTGAAGCACTTCTTGAAAAGCAGGGAGTGTAGGACACTCCGAAGAAATGTGTCTATGACTAGCGCAGATGCCACAAACTATAGCAGGTTCCTTATTCTTCACAAATTTCAAGGACTCAACTTCTCTTAAAAGATAGGCAATTTTTGCTTGAAGATCATCGCTTTCTTTTAATACATATAACCCCCCTCCTTTGGCCTGACTTGATTGCTTTACGGGGTCTATACCTTCAGATGTGTCCCAATTTTGTGCACTATCTGCCAAAAACTGAAGGTAGGTCCATGCTTGATTTTGGTTTTTCGCCATGAACTCCCCATTGCACATCATCTCCACGAATTGACGTGTTTCTGGACTAAGTCCATCATAGAAGTGACCAATTGTATTGTGCAATTCAAATCTGTGGTGGGGACATGCAAGGAGTAGTTCATTAAAGCGTTCCCAACACCTATAATAAGATTCCTTGTCTTTTTGTTTAAAATTCATAATATTCCTCCGTAAGGTGTTGGTCTTATGTAATGGGAAAAACTTCTTTAAAAATTCCCGGACCATGTCGGACCATAGAGCAATCGAATTGAGTTGTAAGGAGTGAAGCTATGCCTTGGCCTTATCTTTGAGGGAAAATGAAAATAAACGAAATTTGATAAGGTCTTCCCTCACATTATTAAAGTGTAGTGTTGCACACACTTCTTCAAACTCTTTTATGTGCAAATATGCACTTTCCGATTCAAGTCCATGAAATTTGGGGAGAAGTTGGGTTACTCCCTGTTTGATATCAAATTGACCCGCACCTGCGGGTATAACCATGCACGACAGTGTAGTTTGTTGTGTAGGGTGAAAGTAATCACGTAAACTCCTAAGAGGTTGATTCACCTCCCCATTATTATTGGGTCCATTCCCATTACCGTTCTCCTCGTTATCACTATACTCATAAGCCATATTGGAAATCCTAAGAGAACCAGGAGATCTAGATTCATAGAATTTAATCAAGCTCTTGACAGGTGATTCCTTCCTTTCTAACCAATTTGAGGAGTCCCTCTGCCAAGAAGATGGGAGTCTTTCCTTCTTTTTTGGAATTTTGAAAAGTTTTTATTTATTTATATATATATATATTTTTTTATAAAGAAACATAGAAAGAATAACTACCTAAGGTCCGTTCTTAGATTTAAAAGAAGATTCTCAAATTCTTGCAAAGTCCTAATCTTAGAGAGTTGAATATCTCTAAGGAAAGTTTCCAAACTCAAATCTATGAAACTAGCCCGACCAGGTAAGTCCCCAGATTAGTGGTGGGGTTGCGATGCGTTGCAAGGGTCCCATTTAAAAACCACCTTCTAGAACAAGAGACTTGTCTCCCTTATCTAATGGGACAAGACTTGCTAGACATCGAACCAATCAAGAAAGGCAGTTTGTTCGGCTTTCCAAAGAAATAACTAACCTTCTTAAAAAAAAACTCCAGCAAGTTTTTAAGAGTCCTTTTAAATTTAAAAACAGCTAATAAAACTGAGTTTCCAATGAAAGTTCTGAAATTTTCAGATTTTTGCAAGTTTGGTAGCCAAAAAGCCGAATTTGTGCGATCTACGACTTGCCTTTGTGAGGGAAAGTTCCAGAATTTTTTTGGAAACTTTAAAAACCTAAAAATATGAAAAATAACTGATTTTAACAGACCTTAATTAATCCTAACCAGCAACAAAAAAAAATGACCTAAACTAGTCCAAATTAGAACAAGCTAACTAGGCAATTTTCAGAAATTGGATGTGATTTTTGAAAAATTAGAAAAAATAATTTTTCAGATCTGAAATAGTTCCAATTTTATCAAAAATCAGAGATTAGAAATCCACTTTTTAATGCAATAGGGCTGGTCCAAACATTCCATGCATGCTACCCTTAGATCTAGAATTATTGCAGAATAGTAAAGGCACACCCACAAAGCAATTAAAAAGATAGGTTGGAAAAAATACCTTAAGCGAAGAAAAACTCCCCGGCAACGGCGCCAAAAACTTGGTCGTAGCCCAAAGTGCAAGGCTGCGATTGTAGTAATAACCGGTGAAACCAGATCGATCCACGGAGAGTTTATTTATCGCAAAACCTGTCCTAATAAAAAAAACTAGTTCTAGCCTAAAAAAAAACTATACAAATCAAAATTTCTAATTTAATTAAGAATTAATTACAAATATGAAATATTAATTACAACCAAAGAAAATTAAAATCCTAATCTAGAAACCTAATCTAACCACTGCATCACCATAAGATTTATTAGCCCAACCAATTGCAATAATTGTTAAGGTTCATAAAAAATAAAATAAAATAAAATAAAATAAAATCAGAGAATAAAGAAATTATATTTTAATTCTAAAACCTGGTAATAATTACTTTGCTTAATGCCATAAAAAAAAATCAAGACCACCGCACCAACTGCGCACTGTCACTACGCACAAAAATTCGATGTTGACTCATTGGTGAAGACCAAGACCCCATAAACTTGATTTATTAATGAAAGACCCATTTCAAGCAAATAACAATTACACAATTCTTTTAATAAAAATAAATTGCATCCAACCGTACCATAGACACAAGAAACACTAAACGGAGGAGAGGGACTCGCGGTCTTGAACGGCGATCTAACCGACTCTCGTTTCGCAATCTGAAATCCAAACAAGGGAAGATGATTTCAAGGATGATCCGATGGCAGAGTGACGATAGCAACGGCGGTGGCACGACGGCGTAGGTACCCAAGTGGTGGTAGCCTTAGAGAGCCTTGGGTGAGTGAGGATGGTAGGGGAGAGATGGAGAAAAAAGTGATAAAAAAAAAAGGATGGAGAGGCTGCTGGTCGTCCAAGAGGAATGGAGGAGTGGAATTCACGTCCAGCCCTTTATGGCTCTTTTTATATTCTTTTTCCTCACTTGTAGTCCAAGGTAGCATAGTTTCATAAGGCTTTTTTCTTAATCTCCAATTTTGGATGGGATTTTGGTAGATTTAGGAGGCTTTTGTGGGTATTTCAGATTTGAATTCTCTTTTGAATTCATTGGTGCATAAATCCTTGCATTCTCCTTATCCCTTGCAACTCCTTTACTTGGACCCACTTTGAAGAAAAATCAATGCCAAAAATAACTTCTGAAAGTAGTTCTAATCTTGAAACAATTAAAGACCCACCTCTTTTGGACGTGTGACTTGGATTTCATCATGGCTGGATTCATGTAATTAATTGCACATTCCCTTCTTTCTTTAATGACCTCTTTAATTGTAACTTCCCATACTTAGCTTTTGTTTTGAAAGTTTTGAATCTCCACAAATCTCCTATAATTTCTGAAATTCTTGAACGTGTGATGCTTGAGAAGGTTATGTGTTGGACGTCCACTTCATCTTGGTATTGGATAATGCTTGCTTTGTGACTTTTCAAATAATGGAAACCCTTGATGCTGTGACTCTTTGGATTTATCTTCCAACTTGGATTGCTTGGCTAGCAAGAATCTTGAATTGTTTTTTTTGGAATTTTTCATGGCTTGAAAAACTTCCTTTGCACGGTCCCACCTTGGTTTAAATAATTTCAAATCTGAAGTTCAGATTTGTATGTCAAATTGGAACACATGAGTGTGCAAGCCTTGAATTCTCTTGCCTTGGACATCCTCACCTTGGAGGGATTTTCGTTTGCAATTTTTTTTTCTTCATTTTTTGGCTTGAATTGAATCTTAGCCATCCATCTTGACATGTAAGCAATATTTGTTGGAGAGTAGATAGGACACCTCATCATGTCATGGCCCGCAAATCTGGAACTTATCTTCAAGAGATTAAATCTGATTTTTTTTCTTGCATATGAGAGCAGACCCTACGATGGCTGCCCCTACCTTAGAATCCATGCCAAAGGAAGGTGGGTCCATAGTGCATTTGATTCATCAATTCTCTTCCGTGGGCCCCGATTTCTGAAATTCCCTACAAAAATAAAAGCAAGATCAAAGAACAATCTAATCATATAGGTAAGGAATTATGCAAGATGCGGGCCCAATTCACACTAAATAGATGCATAAAATGTTACCATTTTATCAAGTTTTCTTCAATTAAATCAATGGTACAAAGAAAATTCATCATTTCATGTGTGAATAAAAAGTTATGAGAAATTTGTGACTTTCAATGCCAAAAATAGAGAAATTCATGATTTTATGTGAAAATGCAATTTTTGGATGAATTTTGACTCGAATTCAGACTTTGATGCTCAAAAACATAAAATCATAATTTTTTACTAAAATGGTCCATGATTTGATGATTAAGTCCTTAATTACTCTAAAATGATGAGGAAATTCTGCATTTTTAAGGACTTATCACACCCCTAACCAGTTTTTTGCTAGTCTCGAGCAAAATATGCAAACTATGGTAGGTCTTCTGGTCTAATCTAATCTAAACTAAATGCAAAGACAAAAAGAAAAACGCCGCTTTCGCTGGCACTCTCGGCAGCATTTAGCGTATGTAGCAAGCCCTTAAACCCCTAGGTTACCCCTAGTGGACGAGTTGTGCCTCGTGAGGGTTTGCAGTGAATATGCCCACAAAATTCATTTACTTAAAAGTGAAAGAAATTCAATGGAAGGTTTTTCAAAAGATGATTGAGTCAAATCTGATGCCTCGAATCCTCGAATAATTAAGATTTCAGACTTTTCAAAATCCGGTTCACGTTCTTTTTTGTCTTTTTTTTTTTTTAAATTATACCAAAAGTTTGAGTGCCTTGTGCAAATGTATACATCAAAACAAAAATTTTAAATGTTCTACGATAATGCCATGAAAATAGAATTCTCCCTCGGAATTTCCAACTTTCCTAGATTCAGGCAAAATACAAGTCTCCTCTCAAGGCTACTATGATGGCTTTCGCACTGTTGTTTTTTCAAAGGCCGCGAGATGCATCTTTTTTTTTTTTTTTTTGAACACACACATGTGACTGTGCAATGCCTAGGTCCCTTAAGCTTTCTAATTAACCCATATAATGAGTGTTAGGCCAATGACTCCCAAAACAAATGTCTTTAGGGCACTAGGTATATAAATAACCTTACGGGCTTACTAGCTCGGGTTAAAAAGACTACGAACCCAAACTAGTCACACAACTTTTTATTCTTTTCAAGACTTATAACTAAACACTTTTTTTTTAAACACCTATTTGTGCATCCCATAGCATTTTTATTTTTATTTTTTTAAACGGTGCCCAACAATAGGCAGCCCTTTTCAATTCACCCGAATTAATTCATTGGTTTTGGTTGGCCTAACCATGCCGATGAACCAGGAGAACTCATATGGCCAAATTTCAGAAAGTTGTCTCTTTTTCTCTCTTGAAAGAACTCTGAAAATGACACTTAAATCTTTTTCTCTCTTCAATGGTATAATGTATAGAAATTATGGTGACTACCCACAGGAGCACCTCAATTTTATGTCATATATATTCATATATTATGCATGTGTTGTCTTAATTTAATTGAAATCTTATTGTTATATCTCTATTGCGGTTATTGTACTCACGAATCTGACTTCGCATGCTACCTCTGTCACTAAGCTCAATGGAACCAACTTCTCAGAATGGAAAGAGCAAGTTGAGTTCACCTTGGGGGTACTTGAACTGGATATGGCTCTTCTTAAAGATAAGCCAGTTTCACTCACTGAAACGAGTACCCCTGAGGAAAAGACCCTCTTTAATGCTTGGGAGAGGTCTGACAGACTAAGCACTATGTTTTTACGAATGACAATTGCCGCCAACATCAAAACATCCCTTCCTACACCTGAGAATGCTAAGGACTATATGAAGGCCATTACAGATAGGTCTAAGACTGCAGACAAATCCCTTGCTGGGAAACTAATGGCAGATCTTACAACCATGAAGTTTGACAGCACTCGCTCAATGCACGAGCATGTCATTGAGATGACTAACCTTGCAGCAAAACTAAAGAATTTGGGACTATCAGTGGATGAGGCATTTCTTGTCCAATTTATCCTAAATAGTTTACCTCCTCAGTACGGGCCTTTCCAAATTCACTACAACACTATTACGGACAAGTGGACAGTGAATGAATTGGCTAACAAACTGGTTCAAGAGGAGGCCAGGCTAAATCAACAAGGTATTAAAGTAGCTCATCTCATTCAAGGAGCTGGACATAAAGCTGGGAGAAAGCAAAATTCAGGCCAGAAAAGGGCACCACCCAAATCTAATGAGGCTAGTCAGAACCCCAAGAAGAAAAAGAAGGAAAACATATGTAAATTTTGCAAGAAACCTGGACATTTTCAGGCAGACTGCATTAAACGTAAAGAATGGTTCGAAAAGAAAGGTAACCCTATGGGTTTCGTAAGTTATTTTGAATCAAATCTTACTTATGTTTCTTCTTACACTTGGTGGATTGACACTGGTGCTAATGTTCATGTTTCCAATTGAATGCAGGGATTCCTTACGATCCAATCCATAAACCCAAGTGAGAACTTCCTTTTCATGGGAAACAAAGACAAAGCTCCAGTTGAAGCCATTGGCACTTTTCGTCTTGTTTTAGATAGCAGTTATCAGTTAGACTTATGTCAAACTCTTTATGTTCCATCTATTTCCCGTAATTTGGTTTCTGTAAGCGCACTTGATAAAGTTGGTTACTCGTTTGAATTAGGAAATGGTAAATTCAGTCTATTTAAAAATTCTAGTCGTATTGGTTTTGGAATTTTGATTGATGGGCTAAAGTTTCATCTTGATAGTCAACCTGCTGAAACCCATGACTCAAATCCAACTCATTTTCACCCTCAAATCTGATTTATCGTGTAAAATGACCCAATCCACTCATATCACATGGACGGATCAATATAGGAGTTTCACTCGGAATGAAGATCCAACCACCATGTTTTTATAGAAAAAAATAACTAAATTCCACTTATGATCAATTCGATGTTTTATATTATTCTCATTGAAGTGAAATTCGGATTGATTTTTTTTTCGTGTAATTAGATCATGTTTGATCACACTGAGATGAGTCTAGTAGATAATAAATTAGGCTTCAGCTGTCACCAGTATGAGAGCAGACCATTTCTGAATCATCAAAAAGAGATGAGAAAACATGAAATGACAGTTTTTGTTCTTTTTCTTTCCTTTTTGTTTGTTTGTTTGTTTGTTTGTTTGAAGAAAAATCATGATACTCGACCAATATAGCCCAGTCGACTGGAAATTGGACCGATATGGTCTTATTATAACTTGTTCCTAATTATTTATTTATTGATCAGAGACTCTTCACATACAGCCAATTGGCACGAAGTGCTTCACTGTGTATTTATTTGTTTTGTCTGTAACACTACACACATTGCATATGTTCAAGACCATCAACATCAATATCAGTATGATTTAGACTTCATTTTCGTCATTGAACACAAAAGACAAATTCCCTCTTAACCTCTACTGGGAAAAATAGTTTTCAAATTGCCTGCATTCCCAATCTAATAGTATTCAAAGCTAACATACAGTTTTCGAATGTCCTTGGCCTGCTTTTATAATAATTAGTAGACGTGGACAAGGTTAAGTGCAGCCGGCATTGACTCATCTCTCCTAGTTGGATGATTCGGTGAGACTACACCATGGCTTGAAAGAGACTGTTGATATAGATTAGAGCTTTCCCACTAACGATTGCCAACTTGATAATATGGAGTCTTTAGTCTCATTGCAATACTATCATAATCGTTCAAACATATAAATGATGGGTGCCTCCTCTTGTTTTATGCATGCACTAGCTATCTGTTATTCACGACCTATTATGCTCAATGGCTTCCTCTTCATTTGTGCTCTATCCTCTGATTCTTCATGTGTTTTTGAACTTCCAAGCATTGGAATGTGCATCGTCCTTGGGGAATGAGACCGATCGAGTGGCATTGCTCGCCATCAAGGATCAGATAACATCGGATTCTCTCGGTGCCTTGAGCTCGTGGAATGGCACTCTTCATTTCTGCAAGTGGCCAGGAGTCGCATGCAGCACCCGCCATCAAAGGGTCGTGATCTTGGACCTATCATCACTGAAGTTGGAAGGTTCATTGTCCCCCTACATAGGGAACCTCTCATTCTTAAGAAGCATCAGCTTTGCAAACAACAGCTTCCATGGAGAGATTCCTCAAGAAATCAACTGCTTGTTCCGCCTACAATATCTGATTCTCAGCAACAATTCCTTCCAAGGTGAAATCCTAACAAATCTTACAAGCTTATCACACCTTAGAGTCATAGATTTGGGAAATAACAATTTTGTAGGGAACATTCCGGTGGACCTTGGCTCTCTATCAAACCTTGATGCACTTTGGCTTAATGAAAACTATCTTATAGGGAACATCCCACCTTCACTTGGGAATCTTTCATCACTTACTTTTCTCTCCTTAGTTCAAAATAGACTTGACGGAGGCATTCCAAACGATCTGAGTCGACTTTCAAAGCTAAGATTTCTCCGAGTATCAGTGAATAAACTAGTAGGTGAGGTTCCTCGCTCTCTTTACAACATTTCTTCCATCGATTCAGTTGCTATGGCTGCCAATCAACTACATGGAAGCCTGCCTTGGGACATGGGTATCACTCTTCCCAACTTGAAATCGTTCTTGGTTGAAGATAACCAGTTTACAGGACAAATACATGTTGCTTTGTCCAATGCTTCCAAACTAGTAGAATTTGATGTCGATTCCAATAACTTTGTGGGACAAGTTCCTACTAGTTTGGGAGACCTTCAAAATCTATCAAGGCTATTCTTAACCAAAAATCAACTTGGAACAAGTGCAGCCAATGACTTGGGGTTTCTAACGTCGCTAAGCAACTCCAGCCGTTTAGAAGAATTATATCTTGATGAGAATAGCTTTGGAGGCACATTCCCTAGTTCTATGGTCAATCTCACAACCAATCTTAGAATTCTATACATTGGGAGGAACCAACTGACAGGAAGCATCCCTTCTGGGATTGAAAACCTAGTCAACTTAATTGGACTGGGCATGGAAGACAATTTTCTCACAGGCACTATTCCTTTTAGTATTGGGAGACTTTCAAAGTTACAAGGCTTGTATTTGTCAAACAATAACTTCATGTGAGAGATTCCGATGTCAATTGGCAACATTACACTGCTGGATAAACTCAGTCTACGCCAGAATAAGTTATGGGGGAAAATCCCTGAGAGTCTTGGTAAATGCCAGCATCTTAGTGGAATGGACCTTTCTCACAATCACTTGAATGGGACCACACCCAAACAGGTTCTTAGCCTCAATTCCTTATCACGGTTCCTCAATTTATCTCAAAATTTGTTAATAGGGCCCCTACCATTTGAAGTGGGTAGCCTAATCAACCTTGCAAATTTGGACATATCGATGAAAAAATTATCTTGTGAAATTCCTAGTACACTAGGCAATTGCATACAATTGGAAAACCTGTATATGGACCATAACCACTTTCAAGGAACCATCCCTTCGTCTTTAAGCACATTAAGAAGCATTCTAGAACTCGATCTTTCGAGCAATGAATTGTCTGGACAGATTCCAAAATATTTCAGCAATTTTCCTTTGCTGCTTTATTCTTTCTTTCAATGTTCTTAATGGTGAAGTTCCGAAAGAAGGGGTGTTAAACAATGCGAGTGTCATTTCGGTCGTTCGGAATAAAAGGCTTTGTGGTGGTATACCAATGTTACAACTTCCAAATTGCACTTTGAATGCCTCTAAGAAACAGAGGGACTCCTTTCTACTCAAAGTCGCAGTCTCGACAATTGGTTCGGTTTTGTGTTCGGTTTTAATCCTCGGTGTCCTTGTTGTTTATTATTGCAAAAGGAGCACACAAAAGAAATCTTCTTTCAACAGTTCCATGGGAATTTTTTTCAAGAAAGTAACATATCAAGAACTACAAAAGGCAACAAATGGGTTTTCTTCGGATAACTTAGTTGGAGAGGGAACTTATGGTTCAGTGTATAAAGGAACTTTTGACATTGATGAAAGAATTATTGCAGTGAAGGTTCTTAACCTTGAAAATAGAGGTGCCTCAAAGAGCTTCGTGGTAGAATGCAGAACCTTGAGAAATGTGCGACATCAAAATCTCGTTAAGGTCTTGAGTGCCTGCTCAAGCTTAGATTTTAAAGGCAATGATTTCAAAGCTTTGATTTTTGAGTACATGCCCAACGGGAATCTAGACAAATGGTTACATTCAGAAAAGGAAGGACAAAATCATTTGCAGAGCTTGAGCTTTACACAGAGGTTGAACATAGCCAAAGATCTAGCTTGTGCTATGGAATACCTTCACCACCATTGTCAGCCACCAATTGCTCACTGTGATCTAAAGCCAAGTAACATTCTACTTGACAATGACATGATTGCCCGTGTAGGCGACTTCGGATTGGCCAAGTTACTTTATGAAACCAGATATAGTTTATCTCACAATCAAAGTGATTCATTTGCAATAAAGGGGTCTATTGGATATGTTCCTCCAGGTATTGCTCTTTCTTTACTTGTGTTTTCTTTATGATATAGATTTTTTAAAACAATGTAAATGTATTCTCTATGTGATTCTACTAGTATCTTTTTGTTATTTTCCTTCTATTGTCAATATGCACTTGATATTTTTTTTATTAAAATTAAAATTAGACTTGTTTGTATTGTAGAATATGGATTGGGAGGTCAAACATCTACAAAGGGAGATGTATATAGTTATGGAATTCTCTTGTTGGAGATGGTTACTGGGAGAAGGCCAACAGATGATATGTTCAAAGAAGGTTTGAGTCTACATGAGTTTGCTAAGATGGCTTTGAGCACTCAATCGACATAGATCGTTGATCCGCGACTTTTTTTAGGAGAAGGGGAAGTAGATTTTAACAATGTCATTGACAAGAGAGCTAAAATTCTTGAGTGCTTGAATTCAATTGTTAGATTGGGAGTTACCTGCTCTCTAAAGTCGCCAGAAGAGAGAATGGAGATGATCGATATTGTCAAAACATTGCAAGTGGTTAAGGACACGTTTGTTGGGTTGAATGCATTTTAAGCAATGTATCATACTCTTTATGTCAAATGGGTGTATTGGGCATATAAGACTTTGGGCAGTTTCTTCCTTGTGAATGTGTCTCCTGATTTGAAATTAAAGGTTTAATGGTTTGAAACTAAACTTAGGATCATCCAAAAACATGAAATTTCACCACCTAGAACTGAATACAGTCCCAATGAATTAATGTTCTTTGTTGTTATTATTAAAAATATTTTTTTTAGCCTCTTTCTCCGAGTTGTTGTAGGTATTTTGCTGAAATGATTTGACTTTCTCTTAGGTTTCTTTGAGTTCATATAATATACAAGTAAGTTGGTAAAGATACGAGTGTTTCCTATCTTTCAAAATAATTTATATTAAGAAATTATTTATAAAATGTTATTTTGGTTTAGTACTCTTTGTCTTTATGCCTACTACTATAATAAATTAACAATATTTTGTCCTATTATAAAAATATTTAATTGCCCTATTATTTATGTTTGTGGCATATTATTTAATTGAAATTGGCCTGGTCCTTTTGTGATTATAATATTAGGTCCCAGGTGTCCCAACTTTAAAAAAAAAAAAAATGACTTTTTCACCCCCTAAAAGTAAGTACTTTAAAAGGTATAAGTTTTTGTTAATTATGAGTTATAAATATTGAATGCATTTTATTATTAATGTAGAAAATATCTGAAAGTGGGATGTGTCTTCTAAATGATTCTATTGGTTTTTGAAAAATGTCCAAAGTAATATTCATAATGATTTTTTTTCTTTTTATCTTTTTTTTTTAACCTGGGCTAGGCACGGTCCTTAGTGGCTAGTGTAAATACTATTTCTATTATACGATCTATTTGGAAGCACTTTTTAAGAAGTATTCTACCCAAACGGTAGAATAGGAGAAAACAATATATATTCCTTCCCAAACACAAAGGGAAAAAGAAAACTTCCTGGAATCATATTGACCGTAATCAAGGCAGCAGATCTCCCACTGAATGTTAGTCTAAGTTAACAGCTTATTTAGAAACTACACTGGTTGGCTGCGTAGAGGACACCGAGGTTTTGGATCATTTGGAATGGACAACAATGATAGGCTATATTCTGAGAAGTAGTCTTTTTTTCTAGATCTTAGGATAACCCATGACAAATCCAAACCCCTCACACTCACTAAACACCATGAATTAGCCCCGTCTTAGTTGTTACATATAATAACTCATCTAATGCTCCTGCTTCAAGGGGAGATCAAATTCTTCAACAAAATACTCAATATAAATTGAACTTGGTCTAGTACATGCATCTCCATCCCTTTTTATCCTTTCAAGTGGGTGATGGTACCTATATTCATTTTCACATCTTTAATAAATGGCCAGATTCAATGCATTAAACAATATCCAAGTGGCATATAAATTGGATTGGTTGGATGCATTGACAAACTAGCTTTGTGACAAGCCCAAGCTTGTGGAATTCTGGTGGGCACTAGCCAAGCAATGGCCCACTTTATGATCAATGATAGACTATAGTATAGTGACAAAATTAGAGTATTATAGTATTTTTTAAAATACTAGTTGGTTTGAAGAATCAAGATTAAAGCATAGTTATGCTGATTTGATGATTGAGATTGTGTTCCAGATTATCTTTTTACGCAAAAACATATATAATAAATTAGATGACAAAAACACATATTATCTTTAGATTTGTTTATTCTTGCTTGAGAAAAACCCCAAAGCTTCCCAAGTGTGGATGTGTGAATCAACTTTAAATTTAGGTGTGTTTCCACGTCCTTTTGACCTATTATTTCTATGCTATTGTCTATTTTGGTTGTATTGTGAATTCTGTGGATAAACAAAGGATAGCAAAAACCCAACATCTCTAACATGCTGCAGTTTGGGCTGCATCAAACAACATCTAGCAGTGTAATTAAAAAAAGCAGATCAATCACATGTTTGATCTTCTTGCTGATTCAAACCAACAATTTTTAACCAATCGGGGCTCAGATTTCTTTGGAAAGCAAGCATCACAAAAGGCTGGCGCTTCATGCTCTTTAATGGCAGGAGTGGGCTTGATTTTGGAAGGGGGCAGTCAAAGTAGGTCCCATGGTTTTAGACAAGTTGGGGCCCATGTATACGGCTTTGACAATGGGCTAGTTTTGGATGGATGAGTCAAGTGGGTTTGGTTTGGATCCGGGTTGGCTTGAAATGGGTTTGTAGAAATAGGTATGAAAATGGAATGAGTGGGTTATGCTTAATTCCAGTTCGACTTGTAGAGATGGGTTTAAGGATATGGACCATGGGTTTGTTAGAGATGGATTTGGAAAATGGGCCAAGCAGGGTTTCTATTTGGGCTTGTTGTAACTTGAGATGATGGGTTTGGAGAATGGACCAAATGGGCTTCAAGAGATAAGAGTATGGGAAAATGGGCCCCGTGTGAGCTTCCTCTTTCTTCAATATACGATTTTGTCTATATTGGTATCCTATTCATAGCTAGCCAGTTACAATTTTCAAACAACTTTCATCCCGACATCTCTCCCTAAGATGTGGGGCCAACGATAATTACACAAGATATAGGCCCTACTTTAATTGCAAATTATCTGGGCCAATATTAACAGTTACTAGCATCAAGCTTATGCGATGTACTGATTACCCATTTATGTAATCAACATAATATCAAATCATATCATAAAAAAAATTATGTATAGTGCTACAGCCATATATGAGTAAATATTTGTAAATTAATGTTTATTCCCCCCAGTTTAAACTATTTGTATATTTAGGTAAATGTTTATAAAGATTTGAACGTTTAAAGTATGTTGATTCAATGTTCACTTGTAGACCTTACAAAATCTCCTTGTATAAGAAAATAACTTCTAAATCACAAAAATATCCTTTGACTAGGAATCAAATAAAATCTGAAGGAACCTAGTTAACATTACAATCGTGGGATTATATACGTAAATAGATTTATAATAATTGTCTCTCCTTCATTAATGATAGTGAGCCTTGATGATACCCATTAGATATAACTAATCTATCCACCTGTGCAGGGATGGAGGGAGGGGGGTCCTTGTGTGGGGAATTGCTCCTGGTCATTTTTTTTTATCTTTGGTAAATAAGAGAAAATATAGGAATAAATTTAGGAGTTACTACTTTATGGTCTTTTGGCCATCATCAAATTTATGAGACTGCCCTATTTCGTTTGAAACGCGGAAATACTATTTCAGCCAATTCACATTCACCGCCCCATACAAAATGCATTAATTTCTTGTTTTGTCATTTGTGCTATGATGTATGACTTTAGAGATTATACATGTGGCGAATGTAGTGAATGCGGTTTGGCTGCGATAATGTTTCCCTATTTCAACAAAGTAGGGGATTCGAGTTCCAAATTTCTCTACTTTTTGAGAACTTTAGAAGCAACATGGATGTTCTTTTTTAAATAAGGGAATACCTTTTCTTTTCCTAAATGATAGAATCTTATGGCTCTCTCTCCCTCCCTCTCTATCTCTGTGAAATGTCATTCTCATCCATCCAAATATACCATTCCACATCCAACCACGGTTAGAGAGTACTTAATGAAGCTCTTGAGTGGAGCCCACTTAATAAAATCACATAGGCTCGGAAAATGGGTCATCTAGGGCCGATGCTCTTGAGTGGGGCCTACTTTGAAAAATATAAACACCATAAAATAAATTCTCTAATTCTCTTTGAAGAAAATATAACTCATTATGATCTTGGCCCAAGTCAAGTTGATCTATATGAAAAAGTTGAACTTGTTTATAAAGATTTTATGGAATATTTATCTAAAAGTTAACAATCTTAAGCTAGGTCGTTTGAGTGAAATTTTATAAGGTCTGCACACATTATGACGAGGCTGTTTTTCAACAATTTAGATGTTCTATTTGTGGGTTTATTGTCATGAAACTCTTCTATCATGTTTGTTCCTTTTCTCTTTTTACTATCTCGACTGTGTAGATGACATCTGTAGACATTAAAATAATCCTATCTCTTAATTTAACAGCCTTAAAGTCTAACACTATTTTAACAATTGGGTAAAGGATCGATGAGCATTAAGATTCTTGGCATGGTGCCAAATCAAGGTGGGGATATAAGTGTGAAAGGAGCTAAATTGATCAAAGGTTGGGCCATGTAGGCCCCATATAACTAGACTTTACATGTGATCTACTTATAAGAGAGATTTTTCCTACAAGTGAATCTTATGTAAATAATAAGGGAATGGGTAATTTCTTGAATAGTTTCGATTTTTCATAAGTAGGCCCACTAACATTATTACTCGATCAACTTTGCCCCCACTAGAAGAAAGTCCTTGCTCCGTCCCTGCACCCGTGAGGCCCATATAGTTGTTGCACTTTTCAACTATAAAAGCACCGCATATTACCACTACATAAGCTAACAAGGAAATGATTTTGTTGCAGGAGTTAAAGAAAGAGTTGGGTAAGAAGCAAGAAATCTTGATAGTAAGTTGTATAGTAATGGCAAGAGTGTTATTCATCTTGCGAAGAATTCAAGCTTTCATCCAAGCACCGAACACATTCGCATCAGATATCACTTCACAAGTTATCTTTTACAATAAAAGGTGTTGAGACTAGAGAAGATTCTATCAAGTCAGAATCCCACAAATATGTTTCCATCAAGTCGGAATCCCACAAATATGTTTCCAAAGGTAGTGAATATAGATAAATTAAAGTTATGCTCATCTTCAGTTGGACTTCAAGCTTGAAGATAAGGTATCTAGATTCGTAGCCGTGTTTTGCTAAAGTGGGAGATTGATGGGTTGGTAAGTCCTGATTTAGACATATTAATTATTTACAAGGGTAAATATGTAATCCGGCGATTAAGTCTGGATCCTTTATTATAAGGTCAAATACGACCGTTGTGGGTGTCTTGTTGAATTTAGGGTTTCATTTATTTTTCTAAGTGGGTGAGGGCATTGTGCTCTTAATGGAGAATGTGAGAAGGGTTTTTATACTCTCGGAAGCACAAATAGAATGTTTGTTCCTCTTGTGGCGTCTCCAAAAATAGTGAACCGGCTTGAATCTCCGTGGGCGTAGCCCACATCGGGTGAGCCACGTAAATCTCATGTCTTTACTGTGTAATTGGATTGTGCTCTTTGTTGATCACAAAGTCGTTCGATCCTTAACACTATATTCTCAAGTCCTCAAAGCTAAATATTATCCTACGAAAAACCTATGGGAGGGCAAGTTTAGAAATGGGAACTCCTGGTTTTGGAGGGGTTGTACAAGCTCTTTGTGATTCATTAATGATAAATTAATGATAAATTAGGATGAGTGCTAGGAAATGGTGGGAATATTTCAATTTGGGAAAACAATTGGATCCCATCTGATGGGGGTCTTAGAAAGATAGTGTCACCAATTTCCAACCAAAATCTTATAGTCCTAGAGCTATGGGATGATAAGGGAGAGTGGCGTGAAAACTTAATAAAAAAATTACCTTTTTTTATTCAATAGATGTTGATAGTATCTTAAAAATCTACATTCCAAGAGAGTAAAGACATCATAACAAGGTATGGCCTTTCACTAAAAATGGCACCCTCTCAATTAAATCTACTTATAGGATTTTAGTTAATATGACATTGATGATCACAACTTCGGTTCTAATGGAAGTCCTTTTGGAGTATTCATCTACCGCAAAGAGTTCTACTATTTGGATGGAAGTGTCTCAAAAACACGATTCAAAGTGTATGATCTTCTGCTAGAAAAAGGAGTCTAAGATCTTATTCAACAAATCTTTGTGTCATAATGCTATGTTCCCTATCTGTGAAAATCATGAGGAGTCAATTGAACATGTTGTATTCCTATGCAATCCTGCTAGGGCCGCTTGGTATGGCTCAAATCTAGACCTTATGAATCGCTAAGTCTCATCGTCGATGATTTTGGAGTGGTGGAAAGAATTCCATAGGATGTGAGTAGACTTCTAATGAAATGGTGAATCAAAGTAAAGCCCGTGTCTTAGCCATATCGTGCGTCGGCAGTGTGGAAAGCCAAAAGTGATTTCATATTTAAGGGTGTTGAGATAAACTCCTTTAAAATAATAAAATATACTAGTATGCTGGTGTCTAGGTTGAAAATCCAAGTTCAGTCAATACACCCCACAAAGAGATTATTAATCCTAGGTTCTAGTTCTTAAAAGGATGTGGCCTTGGTTTTTACAGATGCATCATTGAGAAAATCTGATGGAAAATGTTTGTTCCAACAAAGAGATGTTCTTCACTTATCATGCCTCTAACAGAGAACAACTCTTCATGGGCAACACTGCCACCTCTAAGGTTGAAGGCCAAGGACAGGTGGTTCTGAAAATGACTTCTGGAAAGGAACTCACCCTCAACAATGTGCTGCATGTATCTGATATTCGTAAGAATCTGGTATCAGGCTCATTATTGAGAAGAAGGGTTTCAAACTCGTATTTGAGTCAGACAAGTTTGTACTCACTAAGTCTGGGATGTACGTGGGAAAGGGTTATATGAGTGATGGGCTCTTCAAGATGAATGTAATGACTATTGTTCATAATAAGAATAAGTCTTTTGCTTATATGCTTGAGTCTTCTAATGTGTGGCATGGTAGATTAGGCCATGTTAATTATGATGCATTACGTAGATTAGTTAACATGGAATGTTTGCCTAAATGTAGTTTTGATTCAAATATCAAATGTGAAACATGTGTAGAAGCTAAACTTACTAGAACTTCTTTTCAATCTATTGAAAGAACTTATGAACCTCTTCAATTAATTCATTCTGATATTTGTGACCTAAAGTTTGTTCAAACTAAAGGTGGTAAGAAATATTTTCTTACATTCAGGGATGACTGCACAAGATACTGTTATGTTTACTTACTGAGAATTAAAGATGAGGCCTTGGAAATGTTCAAACATTACAAGAATGAGGTTGAGAATCAACTTGATAAGAAAATTAAGGTGATAAGAAGCGATAGAGGTGGTGAATATGAATCACCTTTTAGTGAATTCTGTTCACAGTATGGTATTATACACCAAACTACTACTCCTTATTCACCTCGGCAAAATGGTGTTGCTGCAAGGAAAAACAGAATTTTAAAAGAAATGATGAATGCTATGTTAATAAGTTCTGGATTACTTCAGAACTTGTGGGGGGATGCTATACTCTCTGCAAATTATATTCTCAACCGAATACCTCAAAAGAAAACCAATAAGAGCCCCTACGAATTGTGGAAAGGTAGAATGCCTACTTACAAATACTTAAAAGTGTGGGGGTGTTGGCTAAAGTGGCGGTTCCTACACCTAAAAAGGCTAAAATAGGACAAAAAACAGTTGACTGTGTATTCATTGGGTATGCTCATAATAACAGTGCGTATCGGTTTCTAATTCACAAGTCTAAGATTCCCGATATGCATCCTAATACTATTATTGAGTCAAGGAATGCATCGTTCTTTGAACATTTATTTGCTTATAAACCCTCGCAGGAATCAAGTTCTCCTAAAAGAACTCATGATACTGCTAGTAGTAGTAATCAAAACCAACAAGAGATTGATGAACCTAGATGGAGCAAGAGGGCTAGAACATCAAAAACGTTTGGTTCAGATTTTTTAACATTTATGTTAGAAGATGAACCTCAAAGCTTTGAAGAAGCGGTGTCCAGTCCCAAGGCACCATATTGGAAAGAGGCAATAAATAGTGAAATAGAATCCATTTTGCAAAACCATACAAGAGAACTAGTGGATCTTCCACAAGGTTGCAAAACTCTTGGATGCAAGTGGATATTCAAAAGAAAGATTAAAGCAGATGGATCAATCGAAAAATACAAGGCCAGGCTTGTTGTTAAAGGGTACAAACAAAAGGAAGGCTTGGACTATTTCTACACTTATTCACCAGTTACGAGGATAACATCCATTCAAATGTTAATTGCAATTGCTGTTTTAAACAATTTTGAGATACATCAAATGGATGTAAAAACAGCTTTCTTAAATGGTGAATTAGATGAGGAAATATATATGGAACAACCAGAAGGGTTTAATGTTCCAGGTCAAACTAAGAAAGTTTGTTAGCTTGTCAAATCTCTATAAGGATTAAAACAAGCACCAAAGCAGTGGCATGAGAAATCTGACAGTTTAATGATGTCAAATGGGTTTAAGATCAATGAATGTGACAAGTGTATATATGTCAAGAACACTAACAATGGTTGTGTCATTATTTGCCTATATGTTGATGATTTGCTGATTATGGGTAATAATGATGATATCATTCAAGCTATCAAGAGAATGTTGAACAATAAGTTTGACATGAAAGATTTAGGCGTTGCCGATGTCATACTAAGAATAAAAATTTCTAAATCATCGGATGGACTGAAATTATCTCAATCGCACTATATTGAGAAAATACTCAAAAAATATAATCAAGATAATAGCAGTCCAACGAGAACACCCTTTGATATTAGTATCAATTTATCCAAGAATAATAGAAAAGGCATATCACAACGAGAATATGCAAAAATAATTGGCAGCCTAATGTATGTGATGAATTGCACTCGTCCTGACATTGCATATGCTGTTAGTAAATTGAGTAGATACACAAATAACCCTAGACCAAACCACTAGAAGGCCATAGTTAGGGTTTTAAGATATTTAAAATACACTAAAAACTATGGATTGCATTACTTGAGATATCCAGTAGTACTTGAAGGTTATTGTGATGCTAACTGGATATCAGATACCAATGATTCAAAGTCCACAAGTGGATATCTATTTACACTTGGTGGTGCAGCGGTATCGTGGAAATCTTCTAAACAAACGTACATTGCTAGATCCACTATGGAATCTAAGTTTATTGCACTAGATAAAGCTGGCAAAGAAGCTGAGTGGCTTCGTCAATTCCTAAAAGATATTCCAATGTGGTCAAAACCTATGCCTCCTATATGCATTCATTGCGATAGTCAATCAGCAATTGGAAGGGCACAGAGTAAAATATATAACGGTAAGTCTCGACATATTCGTCGGAGACATAATACCGTGAGACAACTGCTCTCTAATGGCATTATAACAATTGAGTACATAAAGTCCATAGATAACATTACAGATCCCTTTACCAAAGGTTTAGAGAGAGAGCAAGTAAACAGTACATCGAGGGGAATGAGCTTAAAGCCTATGAATGAAAAGTCGCCATAATGGCAACCCAACCTAATTGACTGGAGATCCCAAGACCTAGGTTCAAAGGGACAACCGAATTGTGTGTGACTTAACGATATCACTATGGAGATATAATCTCCAGCTCATTCCTATGATACTAATAGTGATACCTGCAATGGTAACTAGGGTAAGCAAAGCTTTAATGATTCTTATATCTTGATTTATCATATGGGGTAGAGTAGGATACTCTTAATAAGAATCACCTATGTGATGCCGATTCTATGAGAATAATAAGGCTAAATTCTCTAAAGCACTTATGAAACCATGCTTAGTTCAGGGCCAAAATGAACACAATCATGAGAACCAAATGTGTCTGAAAAGATTCTGTGTGAACTCTATTGTCTCGGTTTACACAAAAGGCTGAGCGGTTCAAGACATCATGTTCACTGTTCAACCAATAAATCCGATAGTATTTCACAAGGGAAGGTTCAAGGCCACAAGCTACCTTTCTCTATACAGAGGATTTCCAAATTACTCTCTCTGTGTGTTTGCATATCATTTCATTGCTTTTGGTCAATTTCATTCATGTGGGGGATTGTTGAAAAAATGGTCTAGAGCACCATTATTTTGGTCAACTTTGAGCCAAAATACAAGTGGGACCCACTTATCCTTTTAGTTGGGAATACATGGGAATGTAATCTACTCCATGAGTAGATTGAGGACATGTATTGGGTTGCTCTAATCCATTAAGGAGTGAATGAGAAATTGCCTCCTAAACACTACTACTTGAACATGTTAAACATGGAAAAAAAAGGAAGTGGTGAACTTGCTTCCCACATTGCTTGGGAGCAAAACATTCTTTAAGTATAAATATGTTTACTTTGGTAATATAGGATGAGCCCCAATGGGCATTCCACTTTTGTGGATGAGGGAGAACTTAGACCAGGTAGGGTCACCACCACACGCATGAGCGCGAGCCTTCCCGCCCAGCACCAGGCCGGGCGTGGGCTTCACGTGCGAGTTGGGCTTGGCTCGGCCCACTGCCCATTTATTATTTTTGGAGAAATTTTATTTTATAAAATTTCTTTTCCAAATGGGGTGTGTCCAAGAGGTGTGTGCCCATTCGCATCTGAAATAGTATGTCCAAAGAAGAGAAACATCTGTTCAGTGAACAGTCACTATATTGAACAGATGCAACCCTATGAACAGACTTGTAGCATGCTATAAATATGCATCTTGTTCTTGCTGTTTTGTCATTCTATTTTCGCTGCTGCTACACTTGCATTGGGTCATCATTCAGAGTCAAGAAGAGAGAGTACTGCTGCACTAATTGGTTCAATCCTGGGAGACAAGAGGCCACTGAAGACTCATTAGCACCATTGTGAGGGCGAATTTTGTCTTAAGGACATAGTGTTAAACACTAGCCTTGATCAACTACTAATTTCTGAATCTAATAACTTCAACAATAGAGTATTGTTTTTTTGCCTTCAAACAGTAAGTGCATTTTACATTCAAACAAAGTATTGTTTTTTGTTTCAATTTACGTCAAATTGATTTCCTAAAATACTGAACTATATGTACTCGAAATAACAAAACATTCTTTAGATATAAATATGTTTACCATGGTAGTATAGGATGAGCCCCAAGGGGCATTCCACTTTTGTGGAGAGGGATGGCCTAGACCAAGGTGGAGTCACCACCACGCGCGTGCGCTGCCCCGCCCCGCACCAAACCGGGCTCGGGCTTGGGCCCGGGCCTGGGCACGAGTTGGGCCTGGGTCTTCACTCAAAGTCAAGAAGAGAGGGTTCTGCTACACTTTTGGTTCTCCGTCACACAGTTTGTAGTGCTACAACTGTTGTGAAACCGATCATTGTATCCTGGAGACAAACGCTATTGAAGCTCGTAAGCACCATTGCAAGGGCGAATTTTGTCTTAAAAACATAGTGTTAGACACTACCTTGATAACTTCATCAACGGAGTGCTGTTTTCTGCCTTCAAACAGTAAGTTCATTTACATTCAAACATAGTACTGTTTTTTGTTTCTCTTTGATGCAAACTGGTTTCCTAAAATACTGAACTATATGTACTCGAACAAACAGATTTCACTATCAAACTAGTGCCTTTTCCAAAGCACAGAAGTGATTTTCGAATTAACTCGAATGAACATTCAAATGTTATGTTTTATTTAGTTCATTTTGATGTGTGTGGCAGGTCCAGTTATGTCGTGTCTTTTGTCACTTTGTTTGATTAATCAATGATGCCTGAAGAATGACATGGATTATTCGTGGAAGAGTAAAGGTGAAGTTATCTTGTGTTTAAAGCATTTCACACATTAGTCATGGAAATCAGATTTTAATTCTAAAATCCATGCACTTCACAGCGACTATGGAAAGGAAGCACCAAACCTTTTCATTCATTCGACTCGCTTCTCCTCGCACTCCACAGCATAAAGTTGCCAAAAGAAATCATCATCTACTTGAGATATCCGGGCCTTTACTAATTGGTGAAATAGTTCCTAGGTTAGTGGTATAATATTCCAAATGTCTGTTAGCTACCTATTAGTTTACCACTACAAAACTCTCATGGATTATCCTGTGAAACACTTTTCCACATATTATCCTATTCCTGACTTGGGTTTCATTTTTTTTTTTTTTTATCAGTTTACTAGAAAACGATATGTTTCAACCAACAATGACAATGTTTCCATCTTCCACACGAAAAAAGAGTCTTCCTTATCCTCAGAGTGCATAGAACATTTTCTTCTTCTTTTTTTAATGGTGTTCATAGAGAAATGTTGTTCTTCCAATCCCCATTTATAAATGAGTTGGTATCATAAGCCAGTGCAGATTTACTTAAGGACAAAACATCGTGGTCCAGTCCACTCGCCATGAATCAAGCTCCCTGAGATGCAAGTATTCTCCCCTCCGTCTCCAGTTTGAATTCTTCCTTGGTCCCTCATTATAACCATCAACCTAGATGGAACAGTAGTAGCGCTAAAAATTCAATAGCTGAAAGTCATCGAGTATTTATTACCACAAACCAAAGATAATTTATACGTGCCCCACACATCGTACTGAATGTTTTCAAAAGGCCAACTGCGTACACCATTACCTGAAGAAAAGGAAGTCAAAAGGAAGTTAGATATGATAGTTGACATGCCTTACATTGCAAAGTATTACCTGGTTTGAATAGACTCAAATAGACATTACGGAAAAGAGACATTAGACTGGGTATCCCACAAAATAACGTCTTTAGTAACAACAGCCACAGATGGGGTAGTAGCCAAAACCTATGGACACAGATCTAGGAGATGCAACTCTTCCGTTTTCACTATGTGTCTGTAAGGACATTCCTTGTTGAGGAGTCTTGAAAAACACAATGAGAGAGAAAATTTTCAAGCAACAGTTCAAAGACTAACTCAAATAGGAGTGTGAGAACGATCTACAATATGATCATCAGATCCGAGAAGATTACATTTAAAAAAAAAAAAAAAAAAAAAAAAAAAAAAAAAACCTGAGTATTTATCATGAATGACCTACCACACATGTTGTCATTTCAGAGTCACAAACCAGGGAGGTTAGGTGGAAGAAACAAGATGACTGATAGCATTATGCTTGTCTGCACCAAATTAGATTTAGAGATGCAGGGGACACTCCTTGTGGAGTTCTCTGTTGACAGAGGTCATTCTAATTCAGCTCTGTCTTGGGTTCATAAACTGAATTACCAAATTTAGAAAAAACAAACACTTGCAATAAGTGATTCATAAGACCCTGAATAAGCATAGTTATACAATCATTTAACCACCAGCTTTTGTTTGAAAACTAGTTGGACAACTGATCAGATCCAAACAAATCTCCATTTTTTTGCCGCCACCTGCCACGAAAGAGGACTATTCCAACATGTAGTATAACTGATAACCATATGGAATATTGGGCCACACAGGTACTACCAAATGGTCACATGACAGTGAGTAGGTCACACGACAAAAGAATCACAACATCAACTTAGCAGCCACCAAAGAACCATACACACTAACTTCACACCAACATAACAGCCAAATATATCAAGTGACACCATACTCATCTAGACCATCCAATATGGTAATAACATACAAATTAGAACCTGTAAGAGAACCTAAGCTACCTAACCAAGTCACATGGCCTTGGGAGATTCTGGAGCATGTCCCACGATCATCACTGAACTAATAGATCCAGAGGAGACAAAAACCTATAGCAGCCAAGCAGTACAACAGAGTCATAAAAAAGGTGTCCAATATGGTGCCAAGAAATTGTTCGTGTCCATATAATGGTTGAGCGAGTGACTGTTTTGTTTAGGAGATCTCCTCAATCCTTTCCAAATCAGACCCAAGTGTCATAAAATTACAGGACAATTACCGTACAGATTGCCTTAAAACTGATAATTACCCTAGAACAGTTGAAAAAAGTTTATTTACTGCAAAACAGTCCGATCTGTAGGATATCGTAACCTGCGATATCCTATGGAAGTAGGATATCTTACAGTCAAAAGCGGAAAAATTTGAACAGTTAGTTTTTTTTTATTTTTTCCTTCATTGTGGGACCACCAAACCACCATCCGAACCGTTTGATAGCTGTATGAGTGTAAAAGCTAATATCGCACCAAATTTAAACCGTTGATCTATCATGATTATCTAGAAATTTACAAAAAGTCACATTGTTTTGCAAATTATAAGAACAAATTATAAGTCATGTTTTTTTTTTGGAAATTTCTTTTTCTCTATCATCTCTTTTTCAACTCTCTATCATCTCTTTTTCTTAGCATTACAATTTTTAAAGGATTATACAGCTCTTAAGAATCTGTGTTTTTTTTTTTTTTTTTTTCTTAACATTACAATTTTTAAACTCAACATGGCCCATCAAAATTAAAGAATAGGTAGCACCTATAAGAGACAACTGCAGAATAATATCAAATGACATCGAGTATCACAAAGGCGAAGATACTCAGAATTATCGCCTAAATCAATCATCAACATATATAGAGATTCGGAATTATCAATACATATATTTCGATATCTCTCCAAAAAGTAAAGAAAACACAAAAGAAGAAAACAAAAATCAAACCTTCATGATTTAGTATACCGTTGGTACAAAAAAAAAACTGAAGAAATGAGCTAGCAAATACCAAAATTCTTTTGAGAAACATCTACTCATATCTACTTTGCTATAGTCAGGAAGTAACTCACTGCCAACAGTATACTAAATCTACAATGCACCACAGATCCTGCGGTGTGGTAGAAGGGCTTTGTACAGTTTTGATTGTGGCCAGACATTATCCTTACTAGATGATCATAGGAACCTCATAACAGCACTCTCGAAATGAGTAGACGCTGCTTTAATTAGCATGCTCTTGATTCAGAGGTTATGATCATTGAATCCAAATGACATGTAATTTCTGAAAAGTGAAAACTGTGGCAGAAGACAAGAGTAAAGAAGCGTAGCCCAGAAACCCAATAGCTGTTTAGAAATTACATGTCATTTGGATTCAATGATCATAACCTCTGAATCAAGAGCATGCTAATTAAAGCAGCGTCTATTCATTTCGAGAGTGCTGTTATGAGTTTCCTATGATCATCTAGTAAGGATAATGTTTGGCCACAATCAAAAATGTACAAAGCCCTTCTACCACACCGCAGGATTAGTTCACTCTCAATTCCAAAATTTGCTACTTAGCCCCTTCCTCCGGTGTTTCATCAGCAGAAGCGTCATTCCACTCTGCATCCACACTTCCATTTAACCCCTCATCAACAAAATCACCCCAACTCCTAACCTTTGAGTCAGTGGGGAGGACAGGATAATTCCTCGAAAAGCAAGCATCACAAAAGGTTGGCGCTTCATCACCAAGATACTCCCTCAAGCTCTTTAATGGCAGGAATGGGCTTGATTTTGGAGGGGGGCAGTCAAAGTAGGTCCCATGGTTTCAGACAAGGCGGGGCCCATGTATAGGGGTTTGACAATGGGCTGGTTTTGGATGGATGAGTTAAGTGGGTTTGGTTTGGATCCGGGTTGGCTTGAAATGGGTTTGTAGAAATAGGTATGAAAATGGATTGAGTGGGATATGCTTAAATCCAATTCGACCTGTGGAGATGGGTTTTAGGATATGGACCATGGGTTTGTTAGAGATGGATTTGGAAAATGGGCCCAGCAATGTTTCTGTTTGGGGTTGATGTAACTTGAGTTGATGGGTTTGGAGAATGGGTCAAATGGGCTTGAAGAGATAGAGTATGGGAAAATGGGTCATGTGAGCTTCCTCTTTGTTAGCATTTTTGTTTATCTAATTCATGGGTTGGACAAAACTTTAGGTCCATTGAGTTGTATTTTCTATTTTATATTAGAATGAACTATAGTTATATCGTTGGAAGAGTTGTAGCGAAGAAAAGATGATAAAAGAGAAGGCCGGGCGAAACACCCAGGTCCGATCGATCGGAGCCTCTGTCCGGTCGATCTGACAGTAGACGCGCCCCTAGTTATTTAGGTGGTCCGATTTATTGGACATGCGCGGGCTATATGGGAAAGTCTCCTAAAATGAATCAGATTTGTTTCCTTTTGAGAATTTGCTTTCCAATTTGAGTCCTATTTGTGTTCTAAGACTAAGGCACGAATTTGGGGCTATGAATAGGGTATTACTCTCAACCTTAGAATTGACCGCTCTCATTAATCTGAGTCAGAGATATCTTAAAGACATAACTATTCCCTAAAGCCATTGAGAGATTCTTCTAAAGGAGTGCTCTACAAGGTTATGATTGCTTCTTCTCTCTCGTATAAGATAGCTCATATTGACTGATAAGGTGTGAGGAGATCAAGTAAGGAGAATGGTGCGTAGTGGATGTTGTGTTAGTGGATTCTGTGCAAGAACAACTATAGTCCTTAGGTCTAGGTACATGAAAGTGCAGCTAGGGCCAATGAACAAGTCGTTGGGGGAGGAGGAGGTGGGGGGTGTGAATAGGACTAATTAAAATCCTTATCTAATGAAAAAATATCTCAGTCCAATTTTAATCCCAACTAGAACAATGAACACATCGAAGAAAACAACTTATGCGGAATATGTGTTCAATGTGTGAGTGCTTAAACAATCAAAGATATGACAATTAGTTTCATGTTAATAAGCACAAGTATCAGGCCTTCTTCCAACACCACACCCCACCCCCCCCACACCCCGTCTCTAAGCTAGACCATCCTGCAGCTGATCCAGCTGTTGAAAAGACTCCCCACCCAGCAGCTTAGCTTATTCCCCCAGTTGAAGGAGTCTCTCACTCTGTGGTCAACCCCATCCCTCTGGATGAACCAACATTATCCCTTTCTGCTTCTTTTTTAGAGATTTACAACCCATTCTTTGCTCTGGAAACAGTCACCCTGGTGGCTCCCTCCTCCCCATCAGCCAGCCCTGTCCCTTACCCCATCCAGTCTAGTCCCTATAACCCCGAAAGCAGCTGCTTCAGGGCCAATATCTCCAAAAACCTCTCAATAGACCTCAGTTTCCAGAAAGAGCCACCTTCCCCTTCCCCTTCTAATAAGTCCTCCAACCCTGTCTCAACAACTGCTCCCCCAACCTTAATTTGGTCCCCCTCCTCTGCAGACCTGGCCTCAGCCGTTCAGCCTACCAAAAAGAAAAAGAAACAAAATCAAAAGGGGGAAAAGAAACCCAGGTCAGTAAAGGTGTCCCCCCACCCCAAATCCCCAACTGGCCTCCTTCCATCCCGCCAGTTCCATGTCTAAAACCTTGTATTGGAACTGTAGGGGAATTGCTAACTCCCCAACTTCTAGGACCCTCTTCTTCTTGGCCAAAACTCATTCTCCTGATATAATTTTCCTTTCAGAACATAAAACTCCCAATGCCACTCCCTTGGCCCAGAACCTTGAAAGGCTTGGCTACGCGTCCTTTTTCTCTAACTCTCCCTATCCTTCTGCTCTCCCCTCCATCTGGTGCTTCACCAAAGCCTCCTCTTCCTACTCAGTTGCCTTAGTTGACTCCTCCACCTAGCACCTCACCATATCCCTCTCCGCCTCTCTTAATTGCCCTTCCACTTTTATCACTGGCATTTTTGCCTCTACCTTATCCACTCAAAGGAGATCCCTGTGGCAGTACCTGTGCTCCCCTCCCTTTCCTAACCATCACCCTGGGCAGTTATTAGGGACTTCAATGTTGTCTCCTCTGCTGTGGAGAAACTCAGTATTCATCCCATTAACTCCCTAGCTACTTCGGAATTCACTAACATGATGATTTCTTTTGGCTTGCTGGACATTGGTTTCTCTGGTAGCAAGTTCACCTGGTCTAATAATAGGCAAGGCAGGTCCTATGTGGTTGTCAAGCTCGACCGCTCCCTCACAAACCATGCTTGGTCCCTCTCCTTCCTTGATGCTCTTCTCCAACACTTGGTTAGGCAAAACTCAGACCACAGTCCTATCTTATTGTCCAGTCGCTTTCCCATAGCTACAAGATACATTCCTTTCAAGTTTGAGGAAATGTGGATTGGCCACCCCTCCTTCAAAGATCTGGTGGCTTCTATGTGGAACCTCCCTGTTGAAGGTAATCCACAGCTCATCCTTAGCAAGAAGCTCAAGTCTCTCAAAACCAGATTGAAGACCAGGAATAAGGAAGTTTTTGGCAACCTCAAGACTATCATCTCTGTTGCTAAAAACAACATCCTTCTTTTGCAAGAAAGCATGGACTCAGTCCCCTTGGACTCTACCAAATCTGCCCTCAGCCTAGCCAGATTCACTCCAATATTTGCTTCAAGCGGAAGAAACCCATTGGAAACAAAAATCCAGGGCTAATTGGCTTCAAGAAGGAGATAGGAACACCAAATTTTCTCACCTTGCCACAAAAATTAGAGGCTCCAAGAATAGGATTGATAAGGTGGAATTCAAAGGCATCTCCATTGAGATTCACCCTCAGATCAAAGCTGCTGCAGTGGAATTCTTCTCTGACATCTTCAAGCCTTCTCCCATCCAGATGGATCCTATGCTCTTCTAAGTTCACAACAAGAAAGTCTCTCTTGCCCAAAACTCCATTATGCAAGTTGTCCCCTCCAATGAAGAAATCAAAAACTCTGTGTTCAACCTTAACAAATCCAGCTCCCCTGGTCCTGATGGGTTCTCCGGCAGCTTTTTCTGCAACTGTTGGGACATTGTTGGCATGTCAGTTATTGCTGTAGTTAAGAATTTTTTCATGTCCGAAAAGCTACTTAAGGCTTCTAACTCCTTCATCTCTCTCATCCCTAAAGTAGCCGCTGCTTCCTCCTTTGGTGACTACCGTCCTATCAGCCTCCTCAATTTCTCTTATAAAGTTATCTCAAAGATCTTAGCTTCTAGAATGGCTACTGTTCTGCCAGACCTCATTTCGCCTCATCAGGTGGCCTTCATTAAAGGTAGGAAAATTCAAGACCACATTGCTCTGGCCCACGAGCTTACCCAGAGCCTTCAAAAGGGAGCAAAAGGCAAAGGCATTTGCTTGAAGCTGGACATTTCCAAAGCCTTTGATAAGTTGAGCTGGGATTTTTTATTCAAAGCCTTGGACTTCTTTGGGTTTAGCAGAGTTTGGTCCTCCCTTATTCATGAATGTGTGTGCTTTTCTAAAGGTTCTGTTCTTATCAACAAAGAGCCTGCTGGTTACTTTGCTGTGGGGAGTGGGCTAAAGCAAGGATATCCTCTATCCCCTTGCCTTTTTATCTTAGCAGAAGAGATCCTCAGTCTGAACATTGATTACCTGGTTTCTCAGCAGTATGTGACTCCGATATACAGAGCCCCAGCCTCTCCCTCTATCTGTCACCTGATGTTCGCTGATGACATTCTTCTCTTCTTCAAAGCTTTCCCCAGGAGTATTAAAGCTATCAAGGAAATCTTGGAAGCTTACCAATTGGCAGCTGGCCAGCACTTCAATCTCAGGAAAAGTCATGTCCTTTTTGGCAACAGTAAGCAGTCCTTCAAAGTCAGAGTTTCGAGATCCTTAGGTATTTCTCAGGCTTTCTTCCCTGTTAAATATCTAGGAGCTCCTCTCTTCATTGGCAGCCCCAAAGCCCAATACTTTGAGAGTTTGAAGGATTCTTTTAGGCAAAGGCTCTCAGGCTGGAAAAAGAATTTGCTTTCCTTTGCTGGAAGAGTTATTCTTGTCAAACATGTGCCTCAAAGTCTCTATGTACACATCCTGCTTGTTCTCCCCATCCCTAGCTCAGTCTGCAACTTCCTTGAGAAATGGATGAGGAACTTTCTCTAGTCTGGGGGTTCTGATCATTCTAAGAGGAGCCTCCTCACACCAAACTCCCTATCAGACAAGAAAATAAGGGTCAAGAGGATTCCCAAAAGCTTGAAATTTCATTAATCATAGTGTAAACCTCAAATGAGGCATTACATATGTCTTTATATAAGTAAATAAAAATCTAGAACTAATCATGGCCATCTAAACACTTTTAACGGCCAAGATTAAAACATCCAACTTAAAAACAATCATCATCATCAAAGCTGTGTCCCAACTATGTTGGGGTCGGCTTTACGAATTCTATTTCTCCATTCTGATCTATCTTGAGCCATCCAACTTAAAAACAATCTTAAACATAAATATAAACTCTAAATAAGATGAATAGGTGGGCTGGGCATGGGAACCATGTGTTTTTCTTGCATTAGAGTAGAACCGTTGGAAAGATGTGTGCTGACTTTGTTTTTCCTAAAATGACTTGAGCTGATGGAGGGGCGGACCCAAGAAATTGAACTTGGGGGGCTCCATGTAAAAGAAATTAATTTTTAGAATTTGCAGGGGGTTCTTAAGAATTTTAAACATTCTTCAAGTATGGGTGGGGTGGGGGCTTCAGCCCCCAGACCCTTGTACCTGGGTCTGCCCCTGGCTGATGCCACAGGATCAATCAATTGGCCCTCGACTGAAATCCTGCCCTTTGCGTTCTTCTTAGATGAAATATCATCAGAATCCTTACTTGTCATCGTCATCTCTTTGTGGCTTCGATAAGGCTGTATGCCCTCCAACAGAGGATAGCAATTGCTCACATGTAACACCCTGACCCGAGTTAATTAAGATTAACTCTAATTAATCGGGATTAATGCTAATCCAACATGATTTATGGAATTAATGTTGCTTAATGGCTAAATTGATAAGAATTTGGCTCAAGTGGTCAAATTAAACTTAATGAAATGAATAGTGAAAGTTCTGAATGGACTTGAAATGGTTTTAGGCTAAACCATGCAATGTAAGGACTTTTTCGTAAATACGAAATTACACGTATTTTGTCGAATACGGAAACTCTTGATACTCACACGTAGATCTTGAGGAGTACGTTAACTTCCGTAAATGCTTTGTTTTCATTCGACGTGAATTGGTTCAAATGACCAATCATTTGACTTGAATTGTAATTAGAGGAAATAGGAGGGGGTAAAATGCAAAATCGGAGGTTATAAGATGAGGATGAACTCATTTGAGTTCATTCCTTCATCCCAGCAGCTCTTTTTCTTTCTCTTCTTCCTTTTTCTTCCGTTTCTCTTGGTTTCATCAGGGTGTGTGTGATTTGGAAAATTGACAAGCACTTGTGAAGAGGATTCCAGCTTCACCATCCTATTCTCCATCTTCTTTCTTATTTGGTTGGAGTTAAAGCTTGAGAAGAGCTCAAGATTTCCATCAAGAAGCTACAAGTAAGTGTTGAGTTGAATTCAGCACTTTCCATGGTTTCAGTATTGAGCTATGACTCAAAGAATTCACAAGAATTCTGTTTTGTGGGTTGATTTTGGATTTTAGGTTCAAAAGAAGCTTTGAGTTGAGGAATTCAGCTTGGATTCAAGCTAGACAAGGGACTTCTTATTAAGAAGTGTCCAAACAAGGCAAGTATACTCAATTGTATTACTTTCAATTGTTAAGTGATTTGTTAGAACTCAAGGAGTTCAGTTACAGAGAGTTCGGTTCAGAAGTTTCTGAACTTCTGAGCGCAATTCGGTCAGCCGCCAGGCTGACCGACACCTGACCGCTATCTAACCGAGAGCTGACCGACATTGGTCGGCTAGCCGCATTTGTGGGTTCGGCTAGCCGCGGGTTAACCGTAGGGTGACCGAAAATCTTGTCAGGGTTTTCCATCAGAAATCGAGCTTCTGGAAAACGAACCGTAAGCTAACCGAAATTTGAATTTCGGCCAGCCGTGAGGGTGACCGCATAGGTGACCGAATTTGGACAAATTGTTCTGTAGAAATTGAAATTCTGGAAGCTGACCGAATGTGGTTCGGTCAGCCGAAGTCCCTACTGCGGCTAACTGCTAGGTAACCGCCGAGGTGACCGAAATTGAGGGAATATCAGAATTTATTTCTGATAATTTCCTAAACCTTCATGGGTGTTAGCTAAACTTATGTGAATGTACATTTCACTAAAACGTGATGTCATCCACAATAACACCTACATTGCATAATGAACGTTTCACCCGAATGTTGTTTTAGGAAATTTATTTGTTTATGACTTGAGTTGGCTTGTCCTCTCTCGTCTGTTACTGTTATGCTCCTTGTTGAGCTTCATTGAATAATGTATTGAATGAATACACTGAAATGCAATGAAATGAAAAGAAAAGAACTGAAATGAACAGACAATGAAATGTATGCATAATTAAATCTACTGCAGTAGATGGAGCGTTCCGGAGCTCCGTGGTGATGCCGGTGATCTCTGATCAAGACACTGGTAAATCCCACACATTTGATAAGTCATCTAATAATGTGCGTAACCATTTGAAAAGCCACTTAATAAAGTGAGTACGAATGAAAAGAAATGAGTCCTTGAAAGGCAGGGTTGTGAATGGTGCGCCTTCCGCCTATGCTATAGGACAACGAAAAGACACTTGGTAAAGTGTATACATGAATTGAATGCTCTCTTTAGGGGAGAACTACATGAATTGAATGCTTCCTTTAGGGAAGAACTATATGAATGGAATTGAATTGAAGTAAATTGAACTTGAATTGATTTGAATATTATTGTTATATATATTGATTGAAATCAAATTGCTAACATGCAAGTATCATAGAATTGTGTATACATTGTTGAACCGTCGTGTTCACAGTGTTATTGATGACATGACAGGCCCAGTTGGCCATTCCAGTGGTACAGAGACCGCGCCGCCAGCGGAGGAAACCAATCCGGTTCCCCCAGGAGGATTGAACGAATGGATGTGAATCGGAGGCGACCGGTTGGGAAACATTTTGAATAGATTCATTTTGTTGTAAACAGTGATCACATGCATTGTATTTGAATATGCATGGGTGATTAAATAGAAAATGAGATGTATAAGTGAACTTTACTTTTTGTAAAGAATTTGTACATATTGAAGTTGAATGTCAATGTATGTATATATTTCCGCAACATAATGTGCATTGACAGGTATTTGTAAGATCCCTTGTGAATCTCGTATTGACTTCGGTAATGCGAGGTTTACGGGAGTAAGTATGGTATCACGACTCAGGGTTTGGCCGTGGTAACCCTAATCTCGGGCCCGGGTCGTGACATCACATGCGTGTCAAGGGGGTTTGAGGGAGTTGACATCCTGATATTCTAACTCGTGGCCCATGACTCACTATGAGTGCAAAGGACTGCTGGAAACAAATCCTAGTCAGATGACAAGATATTCCTCGGAATGTCTTGCACAAATTTGGCTCTGACTGCTGGAAACAAATTATTGTGATATGACATGACGTTCCTCAGAATGTTCTACAAAAGGATGGCACCTTTTCAGCCAGCAAATGGTTATTCTTCGGCACGTCTGCCTCAAGCTGTGCCCACTACCTACCCCCTTTCGGCCAGGCCATTATCTGGTGTCAAAATTAGGTCTCTTCTGATGTGTCTTTCTGCATCAGCTTCCAGGAGTACATGTCCTCACTGTTTGGAGGGCCAGTTGGATCCACCGTCTGCCACATTGACTCCTTTGTCAGCCTTATTCCGACCCCTGTTTCTCTAAATCTTCTTCTCTGATGAAGCAACCTCCATATGCCCATCATGGAGCGCCTGGAGCACCACCTTTTTCTTTATTGCAAGCATTGCTTGTCACAAATGAGGTTATTATATATTTTTCCCCTCCAAGATTCCGAGAGAGTTCTTCTGCTCTTAACTCCAGAAGATCTGGGTCTTTGCATTAATCATATAGATCTGGCCTCTCCACTGCTTGTATCATAAATTTACTGCTTGCCTTCACAAGAATGTAATTTGGTTTGATATTTTTTCATGTAACACCATTAAAAATAAAATAAAAAATCAGATAACATGTTATTGTTGTTATTCAGTTGTATTATGAATATTGATTTGACATGCTTTCATATAATACCATTAAAAAAAATTAGATAATATGATGATGATGGTTTTTTTTTTTTTTTTTTTTTTGGAAATGGTTACTTTCATTAAAGCAGCAAACAGTACAAGAGAATAATACTGACTTGCTAAAAAAAGCACAAGAAGAACAAAACAAAGAAAGAGACCCCTTAAACATATCTACATTGACTCTATAGAATAGGAGGCAATCTCCTTCCAATGGTGCTTAATCTGATCTATGGAGAAATCTTTGAATCACGGGCTAGTGGACACCCATAGTGCGACTAAAAACTTAGTTCTCTCCACCAAACATCTTTGACTATTTGAAGCCCCTTCAAAACATCTAGAGTTCCTCTCCTTCCAAATTGTTCATAAAACTGCCATAAAAGACAATTTCCACAATTCCTTGCCTCTAGGGCCCCCAGATGGGGCTTTCCAAGCCTGGAAGAGATCCTGAAGGGATTGGAGAAAAACCCAAGAACAATCTAACCACTCCACCAATGATCTCCAAATAAATTGAGCTTTGGTACAATTCAACAGTAGGTGGTCCACTGTTTCTTCGTCTCGTAAACACATGGGGCATCCATTGACCACTATCCTCCCTCTCCTCTTAAGATTATCCATAGTAAGAATTCTTTTCCGAAGGGCCAGCCACCCAAATATAACCACCCTAGGGGGAGTTTTGAGCTTCCAAATGCTACACACAGCGCTTTTCTTCCTCCTAGAGTTGGACAAAGCCATAAAGAAGGAAGTAATGGAGAACCGGCCGTCCTTAGAGGCCATCCACACCCTCTCATCCTCTCCTCTTTCCACCACGTGATACCCCGTTAAGAGGTCAAGGAGCAATAAGAGTTGAGGCACCTCATGATCCTTTAAGTTCCTTCTTAAGATGGGGCACCAAATCACATTACCACCATCTGATGTCATATAGGCTTTAGCCCTAGCTCCCTTGTCTTTTGCACAATTGAACAACTTCGGGAACTGAGCCGCTAATTGCCTGTCTCCAACCCATCGATCTTTCCAAAAAAGAACCCTTTTGCCTGACTTGATTTGATACTTGATGCTGACCATATAGAGGTTTCCGACGGAGGTAATTCCTTTCCATACTACTGATGAGTTTTTAGTGGCATCCCAAACATCCCATCCATTTATGGACAACCCATATTTCATTCTCAGCACTTGTCTCCAAAGGCCATCTGATTCTTCTCCTATCCTCCATAGCCACTTTACCAAAAGGGCTTGATTCATCCACTTGAGAGGTCTGATACCCAAACCCCCTTCTTCCTTAGGGGTCGTTTGTTTGCAACCGTTTACGTATGTAAATAATGCACATGCGTGAATGTTACGTACCATCACGTTTGTTTGCACTATTTTACGCATCACGTATGTAAATCTCATGTTAAAATGGTGTGAAAATGTGCTCATTTTCGCACCTAATTTTTCACACCTTCATATATGGTAAAAGGAATCCCATGTGGAATGGTGTGTAATGAAACCCCACAAAAAAAAGCGCCCGGTACGGAGATCTTTCGTTCCGTCATACTCATCCTGGGTTCGAAACGTGCAAACCCCACTTATCTTGCTCATATTCCCTCTCCAACATATATACCGAGATGTAAAACAACGTCTCATCTTCCTCTCTATTCCAGAACGTCTCCTCCTCTCTGCGGTGCTCCAACCCTACTCGTGCCCAGGTATCTTTCTCCCCTCTCATGCCTCTTCCCCATTCTCCAATATCTCTCTCTCTCTCTCACATTGTCTCTTTCTATGTAATGCATCTCTCTGTCTCAATCTCTCTAATATTTTCTCTCTCAAACTCTTCATGTGCAATGGATTGTCAATTTATTTCTTGGGTAAGAAAGACCCAGATGCTTTTTCTTTTTACATGGTATCAAATCTTTAAACTATTTGATCCTATCATTCTCGTGAGAACGAGGGTGATGTTTCCGAGTTAACAAAACTCTCTACAGAGTTTTTGGGTGAAGTTTTCTTTCACCTTCCAAGCATTGGAAGCTTTGGAGTTTCTCTTCTTCACATATGCTCCAAGAATCCAGCCAAACGAAGGTCTGATCATGCTCTGATCATACATGGCCCACCTCAGATCATCATAACCACTTATGAATAGCACCACTATCCTGGTCGCCTTAATATTTTGAAGCTTTCAGTGAATTTTTGGGAGTTGTTGGCATCACAAAGGTGGGATTTCTATAATTTCTCTTGAATTTTCAGTTTTGGCAAAAGCTTCGGTGGGTTTTAGTTTGGACATCAGGCAGTGGTGGGGCCCACTGGGTGATTTGATCACAAATCTAGTCCGTGCATCCGGCCATATAGCCCCGGGCGACCTTGTTGGTGGGGTATGATCTGGTTCTTGATCAATGGAGCCCATGATTTCAACAATCTTAATACCTAGGTGAGAAGCTCTATGCTTGTGGATACGTTCTGTACAGAAGTTCTGATGAGAAGAAGATAATGAGAGACTCAGTGGTATGTGAGTGTATGTGAAATTGTGGCCATCAGTCATAAAGTAGTTTGTATAGCTTGGAGAATTCAGTGTATTTTTTCTAATGTGTAAAATGGGCTTAGTTATCTATAAATGGATGATCCTTTTTGTTTGTTGTGAAAAAAAAGGGTCAAATTTCCTTGGTCACAAGAGGTCATGAATTTTTTCAATTCTTGGTGGTGGTGGTATTTCACTAATTTTTGATATTCCATTTGTTCTTTTGTATGAATGTATTGCCATTTTGGTTACATGGTCCGAGATCATATTTGATATAGCAACTTGAAGTCAATGAAGGAATATTTTCAATATTTCCAACTTAAAATAGGCCAAATCTTAACATTCAAAAAAAAAAAAGAGGCCAAATTTTGGCTATATGTGGACATGGAATTGGGCTAGAACTAATTGGAATAAGATATATCAAGGGCTAAAACCAAGGATTTCCAATGTAACATTCTCTACTTGTTTGCTTTGACCTCATGTTTGTTTCACATGTGGTAAAAAAAAAAAGAGTGGAAAAGTAGTCTTGGCCACGGGTCCGACTACATCATACTCATGTTTGATTGGCAAAAACAAGTAGAAATGTATTCATTCTGCATTCATCCCCTTGAAATTTATCTCATGAATGATTTACCTTACCCCAGGAATTCTCATCTCATAAAAGGAGAGGTAATTGATGTACATAGAATATTGGAATGTATGAGATTCTATCATATGATCTTTACAGTTAAAAATTTCAATTATTTATTATTAATGTCATGGATTTTGAATCTCATCAGCTTGTGTAATAACTCTTTATGGTATATATAAATGGAGAATGAAATATGCGGCGAAGATGTTGAATGCATTAGTGTCGGTACATCTTCTGGAAAAAAGCGTGGTAGGAGGGAAAAGAAGAATACCACATGGACGGAGTCTGCAGATGAATACTTAGCTGATATATTGATAGAACAAATCAATCTCAGGCGAAATGATGAAACTGGATGGACTACAGAAGGGTGGAGGGAGATTGAACGAAAGATGAAAGAAAAATATGGTAGGGAATATGTTAAAGATAAAATCAGAAATCGCCTAAGAACGTTAAAACATCATTTCAATCATATCAAGACTCTCATGAGATTAAGTGGTTTTGGTTGGGATGACGTTACAAAAAAGGTTACTGCAAGTGACCAAGTGTGGGATGACTATATCACGGTGAGTAATTATAAATATATTAATATTATATTAAACATTGTTGACTCAATCATTGTTACTCTATTTTTATCAACATTTGTCTAATTCAGGCACACCCTGACTATGATTACCATCGAGGAAGAAGCGTGGTCAACTATGAAAAGTTTGCTATTATATATGGAGATTCAATCGCTGATGGAAGAGATGTGATGTTAACTAACCAACGTCCACCACATCCGATGGAAGCCCCCCAGGCATCCATCCATGATGTGGCAGCAGAATCAAGTAGCTCTGATAAGATGGATGAGGGTGTCTCTGAAGCACCAAGCGTCAAAAAACGCTCAACTGGTAGTTCTCGACGCAATGTGCAGGATGAAACTAAAAGCGATTATGAACTTGCATATGCAATTAAGGATATAAACACTACTTTGATCTACCTTGCTGACAAGATGGCTCAATCAGGGCCAGGCCAAGCTGACATTGTTGCTGCCATCGAAGAGTTAGATTTAGACCTTACTTTGGAAGTAAGGGCTCTCAGGCTATTGAAGGATCCACAAGTGGCTAGTCAATTTCTTGCATTTTCAACAAAGGATCGACGCCGTGCATGGCTCATGGCGGAGTTAAGTGGCTCTATTTAGGATCGTTGGTTTGCTAAGTTTGCTTTTTTTTGGCTTTGAGTTTGCTTTTTTTTCATGGGACTCAGTTTGCCTTTTTGTGGCTTTGAGTTTCCTTTTTTTGTCATGGGACTCAGTTTGCTTTAATGGGTTTTTTTTTTTGTGGGACTCAGTTTGCTTTTTTGTCATGTTATAATTTGAAATGACTCTATGTTATTAGTGACGTTTCCTTTATGGTGAATGTTATAATGTACTCATGTTGCCATTTTTCTTATTATGATCCATGGATTATGTAGATTAATCATGTTGATATATACTGTGGATTATTGTGCTATGTTAATTTATCTATTCTAATATTTGTCAATCAATTATCAAGCAGTGCAAAAGTAATGGATATAAAGAAGAAGATCGTATTTTTACACGTAGTAGCAATGGCAGTGATTACAGTTTTACTTTTATGGGACCATCACTGTAAACGTAAGAGGATAAAAAAGAGGAAGCGAGTACATGAGTCGTCTCTGTCTGGCCATGAGTTTACTCAGTACCTCATTAGGAGTAATCCCCGTAATTCCTATGATTTACTACGCATGAAGACTGATGTATTTTTAGAATTATGTGATTTACTAAAGAGAGAAAGGCTACTGCGTGCAACTAAAAGAGTTTCTGTAGAAGAGCAGGTGACCATCTTTCTAGCTACTGTAGGTCATAGTCAGAGAAATCGAGTAATGCAAATTCAATTTCAACATTCGGGCCAAACAATTAGCAAGTATTTCAATGTTGTTCTAGACGCACTTCTATATATCTGCCCTGATTATGTAAAACTTCCTAGACCAGAAATGTCTACTCCAACTCAGATTGCACTCAATCCAGTATTTTACCCTTTTTTCAAGGTACATAAATAATTTATACTGTAGTATCTTTGTAGCCCTATGATGAATGTTTACATTGTTATTGATGACAAATGTTTTTGCTATATTGGGATAGGACTGCATTGGTGCCATTGATGGCACTTATGTTCCAGCATGGGTATCAATTAAAGATCAACAACGATATCGATGTAGAAAAGGTTTTATTGCACAGAATGTAATGGCAATAGTAGGTTTTGACATGATGTTCCAGTTTGTATGTGCTGGTTTTGAAGGATCAGCCAATGATCAAAAAGTTTTATCCGATGTTCTACAAAATAGGGGAATCTATAATCTTCAAGTTCCCGAAGGTAAATATTTATTTCAAGATGTAAATTTGAAAGTTATTATAATTTTTGAAATCTAGTTAAGCATGTTGCAATCTTCTGATAATTGTCATATTGAATCTTTATAGGGAAAGTATTTTCTTGTTGATGCTGGATATGATAATAGGCGAGGTTTTATTGGACCATATCATGGGACCCGATATCATCTAAAGGAATTTGGAGCTCAAGGGACCCGATATCATCTAAAGGAATTTGGAGCTCAAGCATTGGCGCCCAGGACAGCTAGTGAGCTTTTTAATCTTTGACATGCAAAGTTGAGAAATGTTATTGAAAGGATATTTGGCTTGTGGAAGGAACGATTTCCAATTTTGACACATATACCTCGTAATTATCCTATAAAGACACAGGTAAAGATTGTAAATGCATGTGCTGTATTACACAACTTTATCATGAAGAGAAGTCCTAGTACAGATGAATTGTATGAACGTCATCGTCATGAAAGAATATTCATTGATGATGAAGATAATGATGATCGTCAGGATGAAGCAAACAATGAAGCATCTGACAGTCAATATGCTTATCGCTTACGAGAAGCAATGGCATTAGAGATGTGGGATGCTAATGCTAATAGAAGAGCTCGATGAACTGACATATAGGAATTCTCTCCTTTTGAAAATGTGACGTTGGTTTATTTTGCAAAGGGCACATGGTAAATTCTTTTTTGAAACACCATGACTTCATTGATGGAAAAGATGTGTTACTTTATTTATATGAGATTGAAACACCATGAAACTTCTGGTTTGGGCCGTTTTTATTTTTATAGAGATGATTGAAAAATTACTATGTTTGGTATAGAGTTGAGATGCATTAGAATATTTTAATTGTATATCTTGTGCAGGCGGTCCCACTTTATCAACTAGTCATGGAGGGATCTAACTAGGGACATGTGTTTTTTTCTTTTTTTATTATGACAACACTTCATTTTTGCTTTTCCATGTTATCATGGTTTGACAATCATCCAAACTTTATAGGAACAAAAGGTGGTGACCATTTTTAGTGCTCCTAACTATTGCTACTATCAAGATAAAAACACCTAAATATAATGTACAATAAAAAAAAATTACATTTTCACATGTAGTTCAAACAAACGTGGTAAAATGAATTATATGCGTAAATGATGTGAAAATGACAACAGTAGACAAACGCTGTAAACTGTAACACATGTGTAAAGCTTACATATGTGAAATTTACATATGGAACATTTCCATATGTAAACTGCATTTACGCATCTAATGTGTAAAAGGCAAATGCCCCCTTAGGTATGCAAATCGATTCCCAATCTACTAGGTGATACTTCCTCTGAGTGCTATTACCATACCATAAGAATTCTCTTTGTAGCCTCTCAATTCTCTTGATAACTGAATCCGAACACTTAAAGAGAGAAATAATAGACTGGAAGATTCGACATAACAGCCTTCATGAGAGTTACCCTTCCTCCCATGGATGGGTAGCTAGCTTTCCAAGCAGACAGTTTTCTTTCCACTCTTTCCACCACCGGGTTCCACAGAGATTTAGAAACCGGTCCCGAGCATAAAGGTAGCCCTAAATAAGAAGCAGGTAACTCTCCCACCTTGCACCCCAAAATCTCTGCATATTGAAGAAGCTTATACTTCTCTGATCTTATCCCTATCAGCTCACTTTTGAGGAAGTTGACTTTAAGGCCCGAAACTGCTTCAAAACATAAAAGAGTGGCTTTAATATTTCTAATCTGAACCGCAAAAGATAAAAGAGTGTCATCAGCAAACTGAAGGTGGCTAATTGCCTGTGAGTTTCGAGCCACTCTAAAGCCTTTAAACAATCCTACTCTCACTGCCCCTTTAATCATCCTCCCTAAAGCCTTGGCCACCAGAAGAAAAAGAAAAGGGGAGAGGGGGTGCCCTTGTCTAAGCCCCTTTTGTGCCTGAAAGAAACCTTTTGGAGACCCATTTATCATGATAGAAATCCAGGCCGAACAGAGACACTCTAGAACACATTTTCTCCATTTTTCATTGAAGCCCATCCTGCTAAGCATGTACACAAGGAACTTCCAATCCACCAAATCGTAAGCCTTCTCTAAATCCAGTTTGCAAATAAGACCTGGAATTGTTTCCTTGAACCTTGAGTGCACACACTCGTTAGCCACAAGGATATCATCTAGAATTTGCCTCCCCATCACAAAAGCTCATTGTTTTCTGGAGATAATTTTCGGCAAGACATTCTTGATTCTCCCTGCTAGGACTTTAGCCAAAATTTTGTAAATACTCCTAATAAGACTAATAGGCCTGTAGTCCTTGATAGGGAGTTCCCCTGCCTTTTTCGGAATAAGCACTATGAAGGAAGCACCCATGCCTTTAGACAGGTTTCCCCTCTTATGGAATTTGTCCATGACTGCAAGGATATCCTTTTTCAGCATCCCTCAGAATTGTTGAAAGAAGGCCATCGGGAAGCCATCAGGCCCCAGGGCCTTGTCACCCGCAAGGTTGAACACTGCTTGACGAACTTCTTCCTCTTCAAACTTCCTTTCTAGCCAATTGGCCTGATCCTCACCGATAAAATCAAATTCCAAGTTGTCCGGAGTGGGTCTTTCCCATTCCTCGCTGGTGTAAAGAGAGGCAAAGTAGTCTGTGATGTGCTTGATAATTTCCTCTTTCTTCTCCAGTCTATTTTGCCATTCCGTAATAGATGATATCTTGTTTGTCCTTCTTCTCGAAGATGGCAACCCGTCGAAAAATCTCGTGTTTTTATCTCCTTCCTTAAACCATTTGCATCTAGCCCTCTGTCTCCACCTTATTTTCTCCTCTCTCAACTTTTTATGAAACTCTTCTATCAAACTTTGGCTTTTCTTACCCTCTTCCACTGACAGCTTGGCACCTTCCTCCTTTCTATTTAACTCCTGGATGTCTACTAAAATTGTTGATTTTTGGCTCCTCCAATCCGCAAAGTTCACTTTAGCCCACTCCTTAATTTTCATTTTTAGCAGCTTCAGCTTAATGGCCAGTCTGTAACCAGCCCAGCCTTCCACCTTGATATCCTCCCACCACCCTTGGACTAATCTTGGAAACTGCTTTTTCCCTAACCAAATTAATTCAAAGCGGAAAGGAGTAGGTCCCCAATTCTCACATTCAGAATCTATTAAAATAGGGCAATGATCGGTGGCAGGCTTTGGCAAGGCTAGCTGAATGACATCTGGATAAACATCCAACCAATCGGTGGTGACCAAAAATCGATCCAGTCTAGACATGACACAGTTGCTTTGGTGGTTTGACCACGTAAAGGAAGCTCCCTTAAGCTGCAAGTCCACCAAGGAATGTGAGTTGATCCAATCTGAGAACCGTCGCATGTCACCTCTAAATGTAGTCCCACCCATCTTCTCACCGGAGAACCTTATAACATTCCAATCTCCACCGATGCACCAAGCATCGTTCCACCTCCCCCTAATCGTATCCAACACTTTACAGAGGTGAGGAGCCACTTGGAGTTGTTCGTCTGATCCTCCACCAGAACTGAGAGAGAGAATGCTCCCTGCCAACTATTAAGCACCGGTACCGACCGAGTGTCCCACATGAGCAACAAGCCCCCAGCAGCTCCTACCGCATCCACTGCCACCCCCTTGACGTATCTCCTGCCCCATATCTCTGCCACTCCCCTATCTGAGATCCCATGAAGCTTTGATTCCTGCAGCACAGCAACCTGGACCTTATTTCTCCTCAGCAGATCTTACACCACCAGCCTCTAGGAGGCACCCCCCAATCCACGGACATTCCAGGAGAGGACCTTCATTTATAACCTGAGGAGGCCCCCTGATTTTTCCTCCCACTCTTGCTGTAGGCATTATCCCCTATTTCCCGGTCCTTAGCTTTGTCATAGTTGATTGAGCACCTTAATCCGTTGAGCTCTCTCTCCCCCTTCCTCTTGGCATTCCTTTTACTTTTCCTTGTCTGGTTTTGTTTCCCCTTGCTCCGAGCAAAATCCATCAAAGAGGCCCATCCTCCCTTTGACTCCTCCATGGTCACACCTATTGCCTTTCTACACTGAACTACCTTTAATCGTAGCCACTGGTTGTCACCCTCCTCAGACCTAGAAAATCCAGAAAAATGTTTACAGAGGGTCTCCCCCTCCCCCAGACCCCTTTCTGTTGGACTCCTAGACATGTCTTCATCGTCAGCCCGTTTTCTTGCCAAGGACGAGGTAGAAGCTCACTCCTCCCTTCTGTCGTTGATGCCCAAAAGCAAGCTACGATGACTTCCCATTGGTGGAGCTGACACTATGCCTTTCCTTCGTCTACCATTTTGCTTTTTCATCACCGAAACCCACCCCTGTGAGTCCCTTGGTGGAAATATGTCCAGCCTACTAATGTCGCCACTCTATGCTCGTCCCCCATGGTTTGGTTACTCTCCCCCTCTGTTCTTCCTCCTCCTTTGCTGTTAATATAACCTCCCTAGCCCGATACGAAGTCGCTGGAGTTGATCTGCTCATTCTCCTTCTTGTTTGAGCCTTCCCCTACCAAAGACCACCTATTCTGTCTCTTCTCCTTCTCGAATGAGTTGATCTTCTCCTTCTCCTGCTCACATGAGCATCGGATTGTCTCGTCCATGTCCAACGATCTCCCAACAGGAGTACTCCTCTCTTCCGTTTTGCTTTGGCTTCCCCTGCTGTTTCTCGAATCACCCTTAGACTGAGATTCCGTCGCCGACGCCGAGCTGAATTGCCGACTTATTGCTTAGATCCTTTCTCCCATCTTACCATCAGAGCTTTCTTCTTCCTCTCTCGCTGTTGCATCAAGTTTCCCCTTTTTCCGCCCTAGACGCATTTTATAAGTATCTCTCCTGTCGGATCCTCCTGACCCAACACGATATAAGTCCTCAGTATTAGTTGGACCCAGCTCGATGGGCTTATCCACTGGGGTCCGTCTCTTTAGTGCATCTAGACCCAGCTCCATGGGCTTAGCCACCTCTCTGGCCCATACCCTTTTAAAGTTTGAAACAGAGGCGGGCGATTTGAAATTTGAATGGGAGTTGCTGACGTCATTGTCTTCAACCTTCCTCCTGCACATACACCTCCTTCCCATCTGTTGCCTCCCTTCCTTTCCACAGCTTCTCTTCATGTCCTCTTGTAAACTGTCGTCATCCTCTTCCATCTCTACCATCACATTGAATGGCAAATCCTCAACCCAGATTGGGACTGAAAGAGGCAGAGTTACTGTCCTGTCTAGCATGAGCCTGATCCTTCCTTCCTTGAGATACTCCTCCTTAGTTCTTTCATCCACTTCCACTGTGCGTCCAATGCATTCCCCTATAAGCCTGAAGGTTTCCTCATGCCAGGCCTGGAGTGGTAGGCCTCTAACTTTAACCCAAAGAGGACGTGGAGGTGAACCCAAGACCTCCATCCATCGTTCTAAGGCTGAAAAGGGGGCACTGTAATCTGTAGCTGCACCTGCCAACACTTCATTTGCTTCTTCCTGTGTGGAGAAATGCATCCAGACCACATAATCATCCAGAAGCTGCGTACTTTTAGGTGTTTTCCCCCAGCAACTTACAAACCAGCTCTCTACCTGCTGGAGAGCTAAGTTTGATTTCAAGAACCCCACGAGGCTACTGCACAGTAGCCTTTTCTGTTAATTACACACCCAAGGTGCTACCCTAACACCTTTTCTTGATCCTTCTTCCACGATCCACCCTCCCACTCTAGAGCTCTGCCTTGATATATTTCCTTCTGCACCTCTTCCTGTCCCCTGCACTGGCCTGCTTCCTGAAAGCAACGTCGCTGCCTGGTTTGTAAACTGAGGACTGTTCTGGCCTTTCCAAATCTTCACAGGTCCCTCCCGATCCCCTCTCTCCCTTCTGCTGCGTGGGAACTGGGCTAAGTTGGCTTGAACTTTCATCCCTCTCTATATTCTCCCTTCTGCCATCTCAACTGCCTTCTCAGCTTCTCTGAGGGTCACGAATCTAACAAATGCGAAGCCTCTATTGCTTTGGCACCTCTGATCCACCGGGGTGAACACATCGATGATTCTTCCTGCTCTCCAAAACATTGCCTTGAGCTCTGTTTTTGAGATCTGTTGTGGGAGATTAGAGACGAAGACCGAGAAAGATTCATCCCTGATTCTACGAATCTGCAATGGAAGAGGATAACTGTGGCTACTCTTGTTTCCTTTCATAAAGCACTCTATCACCTTTCAAACTGTTTCTATTTGGATGGAGGACAGAATTCTAGAGATCTGAAGACTTCCTAATAATTATGATGATGTTGTTATTCAGCTGTATTATGAATATATTTGGCTGCTGAGAATCTGCAGTTTATTTGGTCCCGACAGTGCCAGTTTTCAGTTGTTTAGACTTTAGATTGTTCATCACCTCAACCAACCACTGCTGATAGGCAATGGAACAAAACTTTAATTATCAAACAAAGCAACACATCTAGTTGGTTGAATATTTATTGTTGAATGTGGATGGTTGGTTAGTTGCCTTTTTCTTTTAAGATTCATTTGCAGAAAAAACTATTACATTCCTTGGACTTTCTGGTAGGATAGTTCTATGCAGCACCACCCGTGCCCTGTGGTGCCCACCTAGTGGATGACTGAATGGTGGACTCCACCAGTATAGATGCCAGCAGAAACAAACAGGTGGCTCTGTATGACTGGGCGTTAAATATTTTCCATTCTTTATTTATGCCTTTTGCTTTATGTCTCAAGTCTGCTCTATAGTGGCTTGTAGCTTAAATCCTACAAAGTTATTTCATCTCAAGTATATTTCAGTCCAAACTTGAACCCTTCTTTGTTTTTGCTTGCAGTGTCACACCTTCTTATCGTACGCATTCTAAGTTGCCTCACACTATTCCATTATCAAGGTATCACTGGAGTCAGGGCACCCAAAACCACAGAGATTTTCTTGGACTGGATCCAAGCTACAATTTTAACCATTCCAACTCATCACACACAAGAGGGCTGAGATATAGGACTACACCGTATGACTGTACATCCCATCTTCCTTTCAGAAGAGATTTGCACCACTACCGGCATTCTCCAGAGGTTTCGACTTCTAATAGCTATTCATTTCTTCAATCTACTTGCCTACAGCACTGGTTCAAAAATTGGCAGGAGCAAAGAAGACATAAGCTGACGGCAAGCACTTTTGGAGCTGCTATTGGATTCTGGCGAGGTCGAAGAGTCCAGCTCTGGTTAGAGAAACTTGGCCTGATTGAGCCATTTTCTGGGAATATTGCGACCTGTTGGAACAATATTCAGGAAGAAGTCGCACTGGAACGGTATAAACTAATAACAGGGAATAGTGTATGTTTTCCCAAATTCCAGCTCTACAATAAGGCTCATACAGAAGATGATTGGCTTGGAGCTTCGCCGGATGGGGTTGTTGAAAATGATGTTTATGGGTTGCCATGTGGTGGGGTGCTGGAGGTCAAATGTCCACTTCACTATGGAGAAGCTGGCCAAGCTTTTCCTTGGTCACGCATTCCTCTTCATTGCATGCCACAAGCACAGGGGTTGATGGAGATTCTGGACAAAAACTGGATGGATTTTTATGTTTGGACTCCAAATGGAAGTAGCTTATTTCGGTTGCAAAGAAACCGTGAATATTGGGAGTTGTTGAGGTCAGCTTTATCTGATTTCTGGTGGATTCATGTTCAGCCTGCAAAGGAGCTGTGCCATTTGGATCCAACGGCTGACCCTTTTACTATAGTCAGGCATCTACAACCCGCACCCAGGCATGAACTCTGTAGCACCATCGTTTATGCAAGCAAATGCTTGGTTGATGAGTCAAGGCTTTTGGTGCGAGAGATTAATGGAAAGATGCAGAATTGAGGTATATCTAAATGTGAATTTTGGTTAATCTCCAGGTACTGCTCTCTTTTACATTTGTTTTCTTTAGCATGTGGATTTGTTTTTATCCAATGTAAATGTATTCTGTATATTGCACTAAAATCTTTTTTTTTTTTTTTCATTTTCCTTCTATTATTGATATTCTCTAAGATTAATTTTTTGTTATTACTATGAAAATTAGACTTGTTTGTATTGTAGAATATGGCTTGGGAGCTCAAATGTCTACAAGGGGTGACGTATATAGTTATGTAATTCTCTTGTTAGAGACGTTCACTGGGAGAAAGCCAACTGGTCATACACTCAAAGATGGTTTAAGTCTACATGAGTTTGCTAAGATGGCTTCGAGCACTCAATCAATGGAGACTGTTGATTTGCGGCTAGTTATGGGAGAAGAGAATGCAGATTTAAACAAAGTCAATGACAAGAGAGCTAGAGTTTTTGAGTGCATAAATTCAATAATTAGATTAGGAGTTACCTGCTCTCTAGAATCACCTGAAGAATGAATGGAGATGATGGGTGTTGTCAGAAGATTGCAAGTGGTTAGGGACATGTTTGTTGGGTTGAATCAATTGTAAACATTGTATCATACTTTTCAATTTTCTTAATGAAGGTGCAGAGTTTCTATTGGTTGCTTAAAAAAATTATTTCTACTTGGTTGGTCAAACAAATAATTGCATAATTCCATTTAGACTAAAAATCTTTTCTCATGGAATTCACAGGATTAGTTTTCATATCAGAATACTGCAGAATGGTCCTTTGAAAGAACATTGTCCTTTGCTTATTATGTGGGCATAATTTTGCATTAACAAAATTTCAAGCGTAGGTGAGACAAGGTATAGGGAATTAATGTTCCCCATGCGCCGATTTCTTTTGTGTTGTCCACTTCAAAATTTTGTTTTCTTTCTTTTTGACCATTTGGCCACTCATGGTCAATTAACCCTCTTACAAGCACAAACACCCCATTTGAATTGCAACTACTTCAAATTCGGCACTCATCCAAGCAAACTCAGATGATAAAAAGAAGAATTTGCTCCATTCAGTTTCATTTCATTTCCTTGAACTTTCATTTTATTACATATCACACAATTGCAGGACCGATGTTCAGATTGCCAAATGCAAGTTGGATCTTTTGTGATCGTGATTCCCTGTCATTCCTTCAATTGTATTGATTACAAAAAGGGCTCAAAGGGCATTTTCATCACCTTGCCTTCTCTTGAGCTTGGAGTGGAGGAGGGGAGGGGAGGGGGAGTCCAGATCAACTACCACAGTTGTTATACCTTCACCGTGAGTGGACTAATAACAGTCTGCCATGTCATCTAAAAATTTAGGCGAGGGAAATTTTTGGATGACATGGGGACTGTTATTGGTTGACTCACGGTGGAGGTATAATAATTGCGATAAGTGATCCGAACTCCTTTCATAGTCATTTAAATTTTTGGATGGCGTGGCGGACTGTTATTGGTCCACTCAGTGTGGATGTATAACAACTGCGATAGGTGATCCAGACTCTCCTTAGGGGTGTTTTTGGACTGCGTCAGCTCGAGCCCGACCCTGCCCTGCCCTCTTTGGGTTGGGCTTGGGCTTTAGGTTTTCACACTTGGGCTAGTCTAGGACATTTTTTTATTTAGGCCCGTTTAACGGATGGGCTGAGCTCGAGTTCATTGGTAGAGAGCCTAAACCTGGCCCTACTATGAGAGATGCTCCTCTCACCTTACTATGAGAGATGAGATTGGGGTCCTTTCATTTAAGTTGCTGGCATTAGATATGGATGTGAAGACCCCTACCTCATCTCTCATAGTAAGGTGAGAGATGCTCTCATAGGAGCATCTCCCAAAAAGCGGATAGTGATGGAGAGGGAACTCAAACATCTTTTATCTCACACATGCACGACAGTGTTGTCACTACTTGAGCTACAATTCGGATCCATGAAAATAAACCCTTTTTAAATTCTTTTTTAAAGCAAACTCAGTCCGGGCTTGGACCTAGATTTTCATATTCGGGCCGGGCTTCATGAACATCCCTAATCTTTCTTGGTTGAAGAGGGCCTAAGGAGAGGAAGAGCTTCGGATTTGGTGCTTGGGTTAGACTTCTTTGGACATAATTAGGACTTCTTGTATGAACTTGGGACTTAGTGCTTGAGGCTCAGGGACTTGGTGACTTTGGTGAAAAAATGAGGAATGATGGGGTAATTACATAGGTGGGTGGGAATTTATTTCCTAGATGGGTTGGTAGATAGGCCAAATGGGTTGGGCTGGATTTGGGTTGAATAGATGCAAATGACTGAGAAGGAGGTGGGCTGACCTTGGGTTGGACGACCCATGTAGAGAACTCCCTCCTTTTGATTCTCAGTGGACGTAGTGGTAATCGGTGACATGGTAAGTTGGTAGTTTTGTAGGATTTGATCAAAATAGGTTAACAAATGAGTCATTTGGCTGGGCTTGGGTAGGTTTAACTCAACCCAACTTGGAATGAGGCTTGACTTGGTCAAAAATAGATTTTTATGGTGGTTAATGGGTTGGGTTCAGACCTTGAGCTAGACTTTTGGATGGAGCGGTCAACTTGGAGCCCATGATCAGAGGCTTGAAAGGGGTGGTCCACATGAAGCCCATGATTTTGACAATGGTACTGGGCCCCGCATCTGGGCTTGATTTTGGAAGGGGGCAGTCAAAGTAGGTCCCATGGTTTCAGACAAGGCGGGGCCCATGTATGCGGCTTTGACAATGGGCTAGTTTTGGATGGATGAGTCGAGTGGGTTAGGTTTCGATCTGGGTTGGCTTGAAATGGGTTTGTAGAAATGGGTATGAAAATGGATTGAGTGGGTTATGCTTAAATCCAATTCGACTAGTAGAGATGGGTTTCAGGATATGGACCATGGGTTTGTTAGAGATGGATTTGGAAACTGGGCCAAGCAGTGTTTCTATTTGGGCTTGGTGTAACTTGAGATGGGTTTGGAGGATGGGTCAAATGGGCCCGTGTGAGCATCCTCTTTCTTCAATATACGATTTTGTCTATATTGGTATCCTATCCATAGCTAGCCAGTTACAATTTTCCAACAACTTTCATCCCAACATCTCTCCCTAAGATGTGGGGCCAACTATAATTACACAAGATGTAGGCCCTACTTTAATTGCAAATTATGTGGGCCAATATTAATAGATACTAGCATAAAGCTCGTGCGATGTACTGATTACCCATTTGTGTAATCAACATAATATAAATTCATATCATAAAAATTCACCTAAAAAGGAGGTGTTTGGATAACTTAAAAAGTATTTTACAATATCTCACTTTCTTCCAAAAACCTTCATATTACATTATTTAAGGATATGCGGTATAAAATAATCTTTAAAAAATCTTTTCTAACCATGAATGGAGAGTTTGAGTAAAAACCAAAAGAGAGTTCATGAGCAACCATAATTATAATGGCCCACTATAAGTTTTAACATTTATGGGTCTCACTATTAGAATGGCCCCACAGTGCTTACAAATTTAATGTGGGGTCCTATAGCCACATCACGACTATATAGCCCTTGTTAATTATCAATATTAGGTGGGTCTTACAATGTCACACTCGGGGCTTTCATTGTGATTACCAACATTAGGTGGTTCCCATACTACCAAAATTAGCCGGGTCATATGATTACCAAGATTGAATTGTGTGATTGTAATTATCAGTTTGCCATCATAAAATGGGTCCCGCTATTTGATAGCTCTACTACCGTTAATATGACCACCAACATCAAATGGGTTCCACAATGATTTCTCATAAAAAAGCTAGCTATAGTCATTTGTGATAATCACCATTCGGTGTATTATAGTATAGTTACCAACGTTTGGGGAGACCCACCTTAATTAAACAACATTGCTTGGATATCATGATTTAAATTTAATCTTATACTTGTTTTTACAATAGATGGGTCCTACCATGATTATTTACACCTGTGATTTCTAATTAGTAGGTCCTGTGTTGGGTTAATTGATTATATATTCTTCATTTTTTATTTGGTACATCATCTAGTAAGTTTTTTATAAATTGTCTAACACTTCAAATGTATATTAAAATCTGTGAAAATTGCCAAACACCATGAATGACACAATATAATAAAATGACACTATTTTATTCTATGATAATGAAATCTTACAATACATAAACTTGTTGATTTCTATTATGCACTTATCCAAACACCCCCTAAATGTTTATAAAGATTTGAACGTTTAAAGTATGTTGATTCAATTTTCACTTATAGACCTTACACAATCTCCTTGTATAAGAAAATGACTTCTAAATGACCACCAAAATATCCTTTGACTAGGAATCAAATAAAATCTAAAGGAACCTAGATAACATTACAATCGTGGGATTATGTAAATAGATTGATAATAGTTGGCCCTCCTTAATTAATGATAGTGAGCCTAGATATACCCATTAGATACAACTAATCTATCCACTTGTGTAGGGAAGGAGGGAGGTCGGTTAGTGTGGGCAATTGCTCCCAGTCATTTTTTTTTTTTTTTTTTTAATCTTTGGTCAATAAGAGAAAATATAGGAGTAAATTTAGGAGTTGTTACTTTAAACTCTGTTGCCTCATCAAATTTATTAGACCGGCCTGTTTCCACATTCGCCGCTGGTATATAATGCATTCATTTCTTGTTTTGTTTTTTTGTGCTATGATGTATGACTTTAGGGATTATACAAGTGGCAAATTTGCATGCTTTGGCTGAAACAATGTTTTCCTATTTCAACGAAGTAGGGGATTCGGGTTCCAAATTTCTCTACTATTTGAGAACTTTAGAAAGCATCAGGGATGTTCTATTTTAAATAAGGGAATACCTTTTCTTTTCCTAAATGATAGAATCTGATGGCTCTCCCTCTCTCTCCCTCTCTCTCTCTCTAAAATGCCATTCTCATCCATCCAAATATACCGTCCCACATCCAACCACGTTTAGAGAAAACTTAATGAAGCTCTTGAGTAGAGCCCACTTAATAAAATCACATAGGCTCGGAAAATGGGTCATCTAGGGCCGATGCTCTTGAGTGGGGCCTACTTTGAAAAATATAAACACCATAAAATAAATGCTCTAATTTTCTATGAAAAAAATATAACTCATTATGATATGGGGCCCAAGTCAAGTTGATCTATATGAAAAAGTCGAATTTGTTTATAAAGATTTTATGGAATATTTATCTAAAAGTTAACAATCTTAAGCTGGGTCATTTGAGTGAAATTTTATAAGGTCTATACACTATATGACGAGGATGTTTTTCAACAATTTAGATGTTTTATTTGTGGGTTTATTGTCATGAAACTCTTCTATCATGTTTGTTTTCTTTTCTCTTTCTACTACCTCAACTGTATAGATGACATTTGTAGACATTGAAATCATCCCACCTCTTGATTTCACAACCTTAAAGTCTAACACTATTTTAACAATTTGGTAAAGGATCGATGATGTCGCGACCCCGGACCGGGGGTCCCGGGACCGCGACGGGGGTGGCGTGGATGACGAACCACCCCTTGTAATGATTGTACATTTCTTAATTGTTACGTTAATTTCCCACAGGTTTCCGCGGTGAGGATTCCTCATACACTCATAGAACATTTGTATTGGTGCGGAAGCGTGTAGCAAATCAAATTCTTATTCCAATCACATCAAATGAGACTGTTAATACACAAGTATAGCATGATGTCAGAGTGAGCAATGATCTCATTAGCATTCCCACAATGTTAAGTTAAAGTTGAAACAAAAGAACAAGTTAATTAACATTCCCCAAAAATAAAGGCCAACAAAGGCCAATACAACCAAAAAGTATAAAACAATATCATTCTCAAAATTCCCAAAATGTTCGCAGCTCCGAGCTAAACCGAATGTCTACATGACATCGTCAGCTTGCCACTCTACTAGACGTTGCGGTTCACTGACCGCCTCCTCTGGCTCCTCCTCAAGGGCAAAGACGGGCGCTGGACCTGAGTACCACAAAATGGATCAGACACGACGGTCTGGCAGGTGGGTGAATAGATAATAACGCGAAAGAAATCAAAACATATCATAGTTATAACGAAAACTGTCATAAAACAGGATGCATAGTTCATTTAAAGTAAAGATGCAATACAAATCATGCGGGGTAATCAAGGTACAGGAACTGACTAGGTGGCAACCACACTAAAGCTACATCCTCTCTATCACTAAAGTGATGAGAGCACATTGCGTGCATTGGGCTCAATCACACGAAGTGACGAGAACCAATATTATAAACATATACATATACATATACATATAGCTAGGCAAGACCACGGCCGCGGACCGGGTAACGGGACAGTACGGGATCCAAGTTGCAACTGGCGGGAGCACAGGGGGAGACCCAAGTCAGTTGATCAGACTGACAAGGATGTCCAAGCTTAGTGGTGCCGACTCTTAGGTTACATGATAAATCCAAAACATATACAAAACTATATCAATACAAAACATAGGGGCAGGCGGGACATGGTGCTCGAAGGCACACATTTCAAATCATTTTCGGTTCATGCATACACGGGCTGGCAGGACATATCGGGTGTACAAATCGGAATTTGAGAGAAAACCAGTAGATTCGGGTTATTATACAAATAACTAAATAAAACAATGCAATGCGTACTTATGCCATTAGGGACTATGTATTGGGGCATCTATATCCGAACGACCTGTATAAGGATCTTGTATGTCTAAATTTACCCTCAGTATGGTACTCAAATGATAGAGGACATACTAAGTTCCCTTATGCACGTTGATGAATCTAAAGGTCCCAATACCTTTTCCAAAATGGTTTTTCTTTCTATGTCGATCTCCTTATGTCATCCCCTAGGTCCTTCCAAGGTGGTAGGGCATCAGAACAACCCATCCAAACCTTTAAATACCGTATCTGAAACCAATGGGAAAGACTCAGGAATTCTGGGTAAATTTCGGTCACTTGTTGGTCAGATGGCGGTTAGCCGCCGAGGTGATCAGCGGTTAGCCGCTGGCTGACCGCGGAGCTGACCGCGGTTCACCCTGCTAAAATGTAGCATTCTGTGTTTCTAACCGTATCTGGGTCGGCTAGCCGCCGGTCACCTGTCGGCTAGCCGCCGAGGTGACTGCCCGCTGACCGCCCAGCTGCGGGGACTACACATCAGGTGCAGATTTCAGTCATTTGTCTCCCAAACCATTTCACCTTCATTCCAACCATTTTCTGATGTGGAATGGGTCCATTCCCTTCCATTTAACATTTACTCCTTTCCACCAACTACCATTCCACCAATGCATTTATTTCACCTACCAATCCAATTTCATTCAATGCAAGTACAATACCATTTAAGAAGCTTATAATGACCCAAAATAAACTTTGATGAGGATTGCATTTATTATCATAAAGCTAAGGAAGAAACCATGTCAATAAATACATTTCTAGATCATTATGGAATCATGATAAATCAAATGACATATGAATAGTAAAAATCCACATTTTTGACAAAGTAAGAACTTATCCAAATTGAATCTACTCATCCACTTGCCTTGGTCTCCAAGAATGCTAATCAAGCTCTAATCCACTATCAAGCTCAAATCTACAATCTATACACAAAATCCCCAAAATACAATCATTACAAGCCCTAAAAAGTCAAAATCAAGAAATAGATGGAGGTAACTTCCAATAATCAAGGTGAAGCACCTCCTAGGCTAGATGAACACACAACCAAGAGATGAGAAGAAGAACTTACATGAAGAGTCCTCTAATGGCAAGAGTTGGCTCAAGAGGTAGCTTGGAATGGGAGGTTCTCTCAAAAAAGGATATTAAGAGAAAGCTCTCATGGAGGGGAGGAAGATTGTAGCATCCACTTAGCCTTTAGCAAGAGATTGGGAGAGATTGAGAGAAGAAGAAGCAAGAAGCAATGGAAGAACTCTAGGGCTGGGCTGGGATCCCTCTTTCTCAAGAAATTGCAAGAAGAGGGGGAAGAAGAAGACTTCCCCTTATATAGCTAAGGCAATGGGTCCCACAACTTAAAAGTCTAAAATGGGCTAGAACATCGTTCTACGGGCTTCGGACGGATTCGACGAAGAAGGAAGAATTGATCGTCGAAATTTCTACTTTCCAAAAAGTATATATTTTACAAGTTTCGGGGACATTGAAAATTGTGTCCAGATTTTGTGTAAAAAGACTGTTTTACCCCTATCAATGGCAAAGTAGGGTTTAGAGGTCTCGAATCGGAACGGAGCAAATACGAAAGTTGTCGGGAATCATAAAATACATTCAACGGAGCAATTACCGATTTCCAGAATTGTCAAATAAATCCCAAAACTAATCAAGACACACTAAAAAGGAACCCCCAAAGGGCCCCACTAGATCAAAAGAGTTCCCAAAATTATCCAAAGCTATAAAAAGCTATTCTAATCCAGATTTAACCAATTTCCACTAATCTCACTTATAACTAAAACACGTCTTAATTAACACTAAGCAGAAACTCTCGGGGCGGGGTCTTACAGATGAGCATTAAGATTCTTGGCATGGTGCCAAATCAAGGTGGGTATATAAGCATGAAAGGAGCTAAATTGAACAAAGGTTGGCCCATGTAGGCCCCATATAACTATACTTCACATGTGATCTACTTATAAGAGAGATTTTTCCTTCAAGTGAATCTTATGTAGATAATAAGAGAATGGGTAATTTCTTGAATAGTTTAGATTTTTCATAAGTGGGCTCACTAACATTATTGCTTGATCAACTTTTCCCCCACTAGAAGAAAGTCCTTGCTTCATCCCTGCACCCGTGAGGCCCGTATAGTTGTTGCACTTTCAAATATAAAAGCAGAGTATATTACTACTACATAAGTTAATAAGGAAATGATTTGGTTGCAGGATTTAATGGAAGAGTTGGAAAGAAGCAAGAAATCTTGATAGCAAGTTGTACGGTAATGGAAAGAGTGTTATTCATCTTGCGAAGAATTCAAGCTTTCATCCAAGAACCAAACACATTCGCATCAGATATCACTTCATACCGTACCTTCTACAATAAAAGGTGTTGAGACTAGAGAAGATTCTATCAAGTCAGAATCCCACAAATATGTTTCCAAAGGTGGTGAATATAGATAAATTAAAGTTACGCTCAGCTTTAGCTGGACTTCAAGCTTGAAGAAAAGGAATCCAGATTCGTAGCTATGTTTTGCTATTGTCATTATCATTCAGTATAATCAGTCTTCAAGTGGGAGATTGATGGGTTGGTAAGTCCTGATTTAGACATATTAATTATTTACAAGGGTAAATATGTAATCCGGCGATTAAGTTTGGATCCTTTATTATAAGGTCAAATCCGACGGTTGTGGGTGTCTTGGTGAATTTAGGATTTCATTTATTTTTCTAAGTGGGTGGGGGCATTGTGCTCTTGACGGAGAATGTGGGAAGGGCTTTTATACTTTTGGAAGCACAAGGAGGAGGTTTGCTCCTCTTGTGGTGATCTCCAAAACCAGTGAACCGGCTTGAATCTCCGTGGTCGTAGCCAACATCGGGTGAGCCACGTAAATCTCATGTGTTTACTGTGTGATTGGATTGTGCTCTTTGTTGATCATGAAGTCGTTCAGTCCCTAACACTATATTCTCAAGTCCTTAAAGCTAAATATTGTCCTACGAAAAACCAACGGGAGGGTGAGTTTAGAAATGGGAACTCCTGGTTTTGGAGGGGTTGTACAAGTTGTTTGAGATTCATTAATGATAAATTAGGATCGGTGCTAGGAAATGCTGGGAATATTTTAGTTTGGAAAAACAATTGGATCCCAGCTGATGGGGGTCTTAGAAAGCTAGTGTCACCAATTTCCAACCCAAATCTTAAAGTCCTAGAGCTATGAGATGATAAGGGAGAGTGGCATGATAACTTAATAAAAAATACCTTTAGTGATTCAATAGATGTTGACAGTATCTTAAAAATCTATGTTCCAAGAGAGCAAAGAAATCATAACAAGGTATGGCCTTTTACTAAGAATGACACCCTCTCAATTAAATCTACTGATAGGATTTTAGTTAATATAGACATTGATGATCACAACTTTGGTTCTAATGGAAGTCCTTTTGGAGTATCCATCTACCGCAAAGAGTTCTACTATTTGGATGGAAGTGTCTCAAAAACGCGATTCAAAAGTATATGATCTTCTGCTAAAAAAAAGGAGTGTAAGATCTTATTCAACAAACCTTTGTGCCATAATGCTACTTTCCCTATATGTGAAAATCATAAGTAGTCAATTGAACATGTTGTATTCCTATGCAATCATGCTAGGGTCACTTGGTTTGGCTCAAATCTAGACCTTATGACTTGCTAAGTCTCATCGTTGATGATTTTGGAGTGGTGGAAAGAATTCCATTGGATGTGAGTCGACTTGTAATGAAATGGTGAATCAAACTAAAGCCTATGTCTTAGCCATATCGTGGGCAGTGTGGAAAGCCAAAAATGATCCCATATTTAAGGGTGTTGAGATAAACTCATTTAAAATAATAAAATATGCTAGTATGCTAGTGTCTAGATAAAAAATCTAAGTTCAGTCAATACACCCCACAGAGATTATTAATCCCAGATTCTAGTTCTTATAAAGATGTGTCCTTGGTTTTTACAAATGTATCATTCAGAAAATCTGATGGAAAATGTTGTTTTGGTTTTTCTATTGGGCTTAATAGGGGTGTACATGGATTAGATTGGTGCGGATTAGGCCAAATCCGTCACCAATCCGTGGCTGTTAAAAACCGATCCGATCCGATTTGATCTAATCCGATCCTTGGAGAATCGGATCGGATCGGTTTAATCCGTTCAATTCGTTGAATCTAACATTAAAGAAAATTTGAAGAGCATACTTTCAAGGCAAGGGTGAAATTTAGTCTAAGGTTTCATTTGTTATACTTATATATAAAAGTGAATTACATTTTGACCCTTGAAGTTTTTTCTTCTTTTATATTTAAACCTTTTAATTTATATTTAGAGCCCTTCAGTTTTTATTATTATTTATATTTAATGTCAACAGACCGGATTTGATTGAATCCGTGGACCGAGGATGAAATCTGCTGATCCGTTGCTAACAGATTACAATATTTCAATTTGTCTCCACTCCGTTCACCTTCGGTTCAGTTAAAAATCCGTGGATCGGATTAGATCGGATCGGTTTTACGGATCGACAGATTTTTTGTGCACCGCTAGGGCTTAATGGTGATATTGTCCATGTAGGTTCAATGAAAGGTCAAAATGTCTCTTCCCCTAAAGAGGCTAAAACGAGAGTCATTCTCCCTCCACTTGGATTTCAACAAGATTAGTATATTGTCAGATGCACTTGAAGTTGTGCAGGCTGTTAAAGGGACTTCTGATTGGTCCCTCAACTCAGTTTTGTTTGATACTACTGCTCCTTTTTGTCTTGTTGATTTGATAGATGCCCTTTATATTCCTATAGCGTTTTAATCAAGCCCCATGAGTGTGCTAAGCTGGGTAATGTAATGAATTTGGAGTCTATTGTTACGAGGGATCGATTGTCATATTGTGTGATTGTTGATGGGCCCTATGTCTTGGTTGTCATTTTTTCTAATGAAGCTGCTCATTTCTTGAAAAAATAAACTTATAAGTTGAGTTTGGTCTATAATTCTCCACCCAAATAATATATGATTGAGGTTAGGTTTAGCGTACTCAGATCACAAGTAATGTAGTTCCTAACCGGAGTCATTTTGTACTTTTTTTTGGGTACCCCAGCCAATGGGGCGGGGACTCAACAAAGAGCCCCCACACACATGGAAAAACAACTCACTCAAGTGGGAAAGGAGCCCCCATAAGCATGAAGAAAGCTCATACAAGTGGGAAAAGAGTTCGCACAAGCAGGAAGAGGATGGCGTACATAGACAGCTAGGAGAGAGTTGCCGCTGTGGGAAATGGGTTGGGGTTTTAGTCCAATTAAGTACTTAGCCTCTTTGCATATGCCAAACTTGGGGTTTCAGTCAATTTATTGTTCCGGTTAAAATTTTCATCTTGAACTCACAGCCAAAAAGTTGAAATGGTCAACCCAAACCCTTAAAAAAGTTTAGTCTCTTGGGTTTCACGGCTCAAAGTGTTATTACAGTCGTGCTGGTATGGTTGACTAGTAAGAATAATCTCAATCCAATCACAAGTTACTTATTAATCAAGCAAAAAATGGCAAGTGGATTGGCATGCCTCTGGATCATTGACCAGCTTGTTTCCTTTGACATACAGTAAAATTTGTGGGACTGAAAAGCTCTCCAACATAGGGGAGAGCTCTGGAGTCCAGCCAAGTAGGGAAAGGACAAAGATAATCAGCTCCAGAATATTAGTAACGAAATCATTTAAAATCACAAAACAGAGTTGGAAAAGCAACTTTATTGCTCTTTTAAGTTCAATGCATTTGGGCTTAGGTCAAAGGTTATATATAGATAGCTGCAGAATCGATCGTTGACCGTCTTGTCTAGCGATTGCAGATTTGATGATTTGCCTGATCTGATCTGGTTTCAGGTTTGAGTCCTTACAAGCGCAAGAAAAAGGGTACTATATATTAGATCGTCTTTGATTGGGGTCACCTGGACGACCCAAATCCAACTCATTTTCACCCTTAACCTAAGTAATAAAGAGAATTAGCCCTCAAATCTGATTTATCTTGTAAAGTGATTAAATCTGCTCATATCACATATACTGATCAATATAGGAGTTTCACAAGGAATGAAGTTCCGACCACCTTCATTTTATAGAAAAAAAAAAAAAAAAACTAAAGTCTACGTATGATCCATTCAATGTCTTATATTATTTGATTGAAGTGAGATTCGGATTGATTTCTTTACATTTTTTTTCATGTAATTAGATCACGTTTGATCACATTGAGATGAGTCCAGTAGATAATCAGAAACTCTTTGCATACAGCCATTTGGCACTAAGTGCTTCATTGTGTATTTATTTGTTTGACTGTAACACTGCACATTGGTAGTTGGCATGATTGGCTAGAAACTACCATGTTAGTGAATCCAACAGTTCAACCGGCCTATGCTCAAGACCATCAACATTAATTAATTTGGAGTCCACTGTCTTTATTGAACACTAAAGACAAATGCCCTCTTAACCTCTGATGGGAAAGGTAGTTTTTAAATGCCCTGCCTTTCCAACCAATAAATATATATATATTTACATATAGATTTATGAAATTTTGTTGGCCTGCTATGACCCATCATCTGGTTGGATGATTTGGTGAGACTACACTATGGCTTCAAAGAGACTGTTGATATAAATTATAGGATTGTCAACTTGATAATAGAGTCAAGTTAGTCTCATCACGGGCATGTTTTGCTAGTTTAATTGTAGTCGATAAATCTGGATCATTACCACAAAACAAATTAATTCAAACTAAGCTCAAGCTGTGGATGTAGTAAATTAAATATTGAACATAAAATCTTAATTTCCACAGTAGGTTTGAAACCCAAGACCTTTTGTTCACGAGGCATCTCCATACATACTATAACTCTTTCCAAGTTTAATATAGTATTTAACTTAATATTAATATGATTTTTACTCTCTTTTTTATGCCAAATTTAATATTGACATGATATTTTGAACCATGTTAGTAAGAATAATCTCCATCCAATCACAACTTATTTATTAATCAAGTCAAAATGGCAAGTGGATTCTGGTCATTGAAAAGCCTCATTCCATTGGCACATGGTAAAATTTGTGGGACTTACGTACAAGCTCCCCAACATACAAGAGAGCTCTGAAGTCTAGCCAAATATGAAAACCGCAAAAATAATCAGCTCTATTGAATATTGGTAATCATCTGATTTAACATATCAAAGCAGGTTTATTACCTTTTAATTTCAAAGCAATTGGACTTAGGTCAAAAGTTATAGATAGTTGCAAAATCAATGCCTGTCTTGTTTGGGATCCAGACCATTGATTCGAATACCAGATCTAACAAGTGCAGATTTGATGATTTGCCCGATTGGATCAGGTGTCAGGTATGAGTCCTTACGAGCCCAAGAAAAGGGTCCTATATGTTAGATAGTCTTTGATTGGGGTCACCTGCACGACTCAAATCCAACTCATTTTCACCCTCAACAGTAGTAATAAAGAAAATTAGCCCTCAAATCTGATTTATCGTGAAAAATGATCAAATCTACTCATATCACATGGATGGATCAATATAAGAGTTTCACTCGGAATGAAGTTCCAACCACCGTGTTTTTATGGAAAAAAATAACTAAATTCCACATGATCAACTCGATGTTTTATATTATTCTCATTGAAGTGAAATTCGGATTGATTTATTTTTCGTGTAATTACATCATGTTTGGTCACACTGAGATGAGTCCAGTAGATGATAAGTTAGGCTTCAGCTGTCATCAGTACGACAGCAGACCATTTCTGAATCATCAAAAAGAGATGAGAGAACATGAAATGATAGTTTTTGTTCTTTTTCTTTCCTTTTTGTTTGTTTGTTTGTTTGAAGAAAAATCATGAAACTCAACCAACATATCCCGGTCGACTGGAAATTAGACAGATATGGTCTTATTATAACTTGTTCCTGATTATTTATTTATTGATCATATACTCTTCAAATACAGCCAATTGGCACGAAGTGCTTCACTGTGTATTTATTTGTTTTGTCTGTAACACTCTGCACATTGCCTATGTTCAAGACCATCAACATCAATATCGGTATGATTTAGACTTCATTTTCGTCATTGAACACAAAAGACAAATTCCCTCACAACCTCTCAAGTTGCCTGCATTCCCAAACTAATAGTATTCGAAGCTAACATAGTTTTCAAATGTCCTTGGCCTGCGTTTATAATAATTAGTAGGCTTGGACAAGCTTCGGTGCAGCCGGCAATGACCCATCTCTCCTGGTTGGATGATTTGGTGAGACTACACATGGCTTGAAAGAGACCGTTGATATAGATTAGAGCGTACCCACTAACGATTGCCAACTCGATAATATGGAGTCTAAGTAATTAGTCTCATTGCAATAATATCATAATCGTTCATACCTATAAATGATGGGTGCCTCCTCTTGTTTTATGCATGCACTTGCTGTCTGTTATTCACATCCTATTATGCTCAATGGCTTCCTCTTCATTTGTGCTCTATCCTCTGATTCTTCATGTGTTTTTGAACTTCCAAGCATTGGAATGTGCATCTTCCTTGGGGAATGAGACCGATCGAGTGGCATTGCTCGCCATCAAGGATCAGATAACATCGGATCCTCTCGGTGCCTTGAGCTCATGGAATGGTACTCTTCATTTCTGCATGTGGCCAGGAGTCGCATGCAGCACCCGCCATCAAAGGGTCGTGCTCTTGGACCTATCATCACTGAAGTTGGAAGGTTCATTGTCCCCCTACATAGGGAACCTCTCCTTCCTAAGAAGCATCCGCTTTGCAGACAACTGCTTCCACGGAGAGATTCCTCAAGAAATCAACTGCTTGTTCCGCCTACAATATCTGAGTCTCAGGAACAATTCCTTCCAAGGTGAAATCCTAACAAATCTTACAAGCTTATCACACCTTAGAGTCATAGATTTGGGAAATAACAATTTTGTAGGGAACATTCCAGTGGACCTTGGCTCTCTATCAAACCTTGATGCACTTTGGCTTAGTACAAACTATCTTACAGGAAACATCCCACCTTCACTTGGGAATCTTTCATCACTTACAATTCTCTCCTTAGCTGCAAATAGACTTGAGGGAAGCATTCCAAATAATTTGAGTCGACTCTCAAAGCTAAGATTTTTCCAAGTATCATTGAATAAACTAGCAGGTGTAGTTCCTTACTCCCTTTACAACATTTCTTCCATCGATAATTTTATTTTGGGCAGTAATCAACTACATGGAAGCCTGCCTTGGAATATGGGTGTCACTCTTCCCAATTTGGAACTGTTCTGGGGTGGAGGTAACCAGTTTACAGGACAAATACCGGTTACTTTGTCCAATGCTTCCAAACTAGTACAATTTGATGTCGGTCACAATAACTTTGTGGGACAAGTTCCTATAAGTTTGGGAGATAACCTACAAAATCTATCTTGGCTAAGCTTAGCCAAAAATCAACTTGGAACAAGCGCAGCCAATGACTTGAGGTTTCTAACGTCGCTAAGCAACTCCAGCCGTTTAGAAGAATTATATCTTCATGACAATAGCTTTGGAGGTACATTCCCTAGTTCTATGGTCAATCTCACAACCAATCTTAGAATCCTTTTCATGGGGAGGAACCAACTGACAGGAAGCATCCCTTCTGGGATTGAAAACCTAGTCAACTTAATTGGACTGGGCATGGAAGATAATTTTCTCACAGGCATTATTCCTTCTAGTATTGGGAGACTTTCAAAGTTACAAGGCTTGTATTTGTCAAACAATAACTTCATGGGAGAGATTCCGATGTCAATTGGCAACATTTCACTGTTGGATGAACTCAATCTAAGCAAGAATAAGTTATGGGGGGAAATCCCTGAGAGTCTTGGTAAATGTCAGCATCTTAATGTAATGGACCTTTCTCATAATAACCTGAATGGGACCATACCCAAACAGGTTCTTAGCCTCAATTCCTTATCACGGATCCTCAATTTATCTCAAAACTTGTTAACAGGGCCCCTACCATTTGAAGTGGGTAGCCTAATCAACCTTGCAGATTTGGACATATCGATGAATAAATTATCTGGTGAAATTCCTAGTACACTAGGCAATTGCATACAATTGGAAAACCTGTATATGGACCATAACCACTTTCAAGGAACCATCCCTTCATCTTTAAGCACATTAAGGAGCATTCTAGAACTCGATCTTTCGAGCAATGAATTGTCTGGACAGATTCCAGAATATTTCAGCAATTTTCCTTTGCTGCTTTATCTGAATCTTTCTTTCAATGATCTTAATGGTGAAGTTCCGAAAGAAGGGGCCTTAAAAAATGCGAGTGTCATTTCAGTCATTGGGAATAAAAGGCTTTGTGGCGGTATACTAATGTTACAACTTCCAAATTGCACTTTGAATGCCTCTAAGAAACAGAGGGCCTCCTTTCTACCCAAAGTAGCAGTCCCGACAATTGGTGCGGTTTTGTGTTCGGTTTTAATCCTCAGTGTCCTTGTTGTTTATTATTGCAAAAGGAGCACACAAAAGAAATCTTCTTTCAATAGTTCCATGGGAATCTTTTTCAAGAAAGTAACATATCAAGAACTGCAAAAGGCAACAAATGGGTTTTCTTCGGATACCTTAATTGGAGAGGGAACTTATGGTTCAGTGTATAAAGGAACTTTTGACATTGATGGAAGAATTATTGCAGTGAAGGTTCTTAACCTTGAAAATAGAGGTGCCTCAAAGAGCTTCGTGGCAGAATGCAGAACCTTGAGAAATGTGCGACATCGAAATCTCGTTAAGGTCTTGAGTGCCTGCTCAAGCTTAGACTTTAAAGGCAATGATTTCAAAGCATTGATTTTTGAGTACATGCCCAACGGGAATCTCGACAAATGGTTGCATTCAGAAAAGGAAGGACAAAATCATTTGCAGAGCTTGAGCTTTACACAGAGGTTGAACATAGCCATAGATGTAGCTTGTGCTATGGAATACCTTCACCACCATTGTCAGCCACCAATTGCTCACTGTGATCTAAAGCCAAGTAACATTCTACTTGACAATGACATGATTGCCCATGTAGGCGACTTCGGATTGGCCAAGTTACTTTATCAAACCGGATATAGTTTATCTCACAATCAAAGTGATTCATTTGCAATAAAGGGGTCTATTGGATATGTTCCTCCAGGTATTGCTCTTTCTTTACTTGTGTTTTCTTTAAGATGTAGATTTTTTAAAACAATGTAAATGTATTCTCTATGTGATTCTACTAGTATCTTTTTGTTATTTTCCTTCTATTTTCAATATGCACTTGATATTTTTTTTTATTAAAATTAAAATTAGACTTGTTTGTATTGTAGAATATGGATTGGGAGGTCAAACATCTACAAAGGGAGATGTATATAGTTATGGAATTCTCTTGTTGGAGATGGTTACTGGGAGAAGGCCAACAGATGATATGTTCAAAGAAGGTTTGAGTCTACATGAGTTTGCTAAGATGGCTTTGAGCACTCAATCGACAGAGATCGCTGATCCGCGACTTTTTTTAGGAGAAGGGGAAGCAGATTTTAACAATGTCAATGACAAAAGAGCTAAAATTCTTGAGTGCTTGAATTCAATTGTTAGATTGGGAGTTACCTGCTCTCTAGAGTCGCCAGAAGAGAGAATGGAGATGATCGATATTGTCAAAACATTGCGAGTGGTTAAGGACATGTTTGTTGGGTTGAATGCATTTTAAGCAATGTATCACACTCTTTATGTCAAATGGGTGTATTGGGCATATAAGACTTTGGGCAGTTTCTTCCTTGTGAATGTGTCTCCTGATTTGAAATTAAAGGTTTAATGCTTTGAAACTAAACTTAGGATCATCCAAAAACATGAAATTTCACCACCTAGAACTGAATACAGTCCCAATGAATTAATGTTCTTTGTTGTTATTATTAAAAATATTTTTTTTAGCCTCTTTCTCTAAGTTGTTGTAGGTATTTTGCTAAAATGATTTGACTTTCTCTTAGGTTTCTTTGAGTTCATATAATATACAGGTAAATTGGTAAAGATATGAGTGTTTCCTATCTTTCAAAATAATTTATATTAAGAAATTATTTATAAAATGTTATTTTGGCTTAGTGCTCTTTGTCTTTATGCCTACTACTATAATAAATTAACAATATTTTGTCCTATTATAAAAATTTTTAATTGCCCTATTATTTATGTTTGTGGCATATTATTTAATTGAAATTGGCCTGGTCCTTTTGTAATTATAATATTAGGTCCCAGGTGTCCCAACTTTAAAAAAAAAGAAGACTTTTTCACCCCCTAAAAGATAAGAACTTTAAAAGGTATAAGTTTTTGTTAATTATGAGTTATAAATATTGAATGCATTTTATTATTAATGTAGAAAATATCTGAAAGTGGGATGTGCCTTCTAAATGATTCTATTGGTTTTTGAAAAATGTTCAAAGTAATATTCATAATGATTTTTTTCTTTTCCTTTTTTTTTCTTGTTATCTTTTTTTTTTTTTTTAACCTAGGCTAGGCACGGTCCTTAGTGGCTAGTGTAAATACTATTTCTATTATACGATCTATTTGGAAGCACTTTTTAAGGAGTATTCTACCCAAATGGTAGAATAGGAGAAAACAATATATATTCCTTCCCAAACACAAAGGGAAAAAGAAAACTTCCTGGAATCATATTGACCGTAATCAAGGCAGCAGATCTCCCACTGAAAGTTAGTCTAAGTTAACAGCTTATTTAGAAACTACACTGGTTGGCTGCGTAGAGGACACCAAGGTTTTGGATCATTTGGAATGGACAACAATGATAGGCTATATTCTGAGAAGTAGTCTTTTTTCAAGATCTTAGGATAACCCATGACAAATCCAAACCCCTCACACTCACTAAACACCATGAATTAGCCCCGTCTCACTTGTTACATATAATAACTCATCTAATGCTCCTGCTTCACGGGGAGATCAAAAAACTTGGTCTAGTACATGCATCTCCATCCCTTTTTATCCTTTCAAGTGGGTGATGGTACCTATATTCATTTTCACATCTTTAATAAACGGCCAAATTCAATGCATTAAACAATATCCAAGTGGCATATAAATTGGATTGGTTGGATGCATTGACAAACTAGCTTTGTGACAAGCCCAAGCTTGTGGAATTCTGGTGGGCACTAGCCAAGCAATGGCCCACTTTAAAATACTAGTTGGTTTGAAGGATCAAGATTAAAGCATAGCTATGCTGATTTGATGATTGAGATTGTGTTCCAGATTATCTTTTTACACAAAAACATATATAATAAATTAGATGACAAAAACACATTATCTTTAGATTTGTTTATTCTTGCTTGAGAAAAACCCCAAAGATTCCCAAGTGTGGATGTGTGAATCACCTTTAAATTTGGGTGTGTTTCCACGTCCTTTTGACCTGTTATTTCTATGCTATTGTCTTTTTTGGTTGTATTGTGAATTCTGTGGATAAACCAAGGATAGCAAAAACCCAACATCTCTAACATGCTGCAGTCTGGGCTGCATCAAACAGTATCTAGCAGTGTAATTAAAAAAAGCAGATCAATCACATGTTTGATCTTCTTGCTGATTCAAACCAACAATTTAAACCAATCAGGGCTCAGATTTTCTTTGGAAAGCAAGCATCACAAAAGGCTGGCGCTTCATCACCAAGGTACTCGCTGAAGCTCTTTAATGGCAGGAATGGGCTTAATTTTGGAAGGGGGAAGTCAAAGTAGGTCCCATGGTTTTAGACAAGTTAGGGCCCATGTATACGGCTTTGACAATGGGCTAGTTTTGGATGGATGAGTCAAGTGGGTTTGGTTTGTATCCGGGTTGGCTTGAAATGGGTTTGTAGAAATAGGTATGAAAATGGAATGAGTGGGTTATGCTTAAATCCAGTTCGACTTGTTGAGATGGGTTTAAGGATATGGACCATGGGTTTGTTAGAGATGGATTTGGAAAATGGGCCAAGCAGTGTTTCTATTTGGGCTTGGTGTAAGTTGAGATGATGGGTTTGGAGAATGGACCAAATGGGCTTGAAGAGATAAGAGTATGGGAAAATGGGCCCCGTGTGAGCTTCCTCTTTCTTCAATATACGATTTTGCCTATATTGGTATCCTATTCATAGCTAGCCAGTTACAATTTTCAAACAACTTTCATCCCAACATCTCTCCCTAAGATGTGGGGCCAACGATAATTACACAAGATATAGGCCCTACTTTAATTGCAAATTATCTGGGCCAATATTAATAGTTACTAGCATCAAGCTCATGCGATGTACTGATTACCCATTTGTGTAATCGACATAATATAAATTCATATCATAAAAAAAATTAATTAAAATAAATTATGTATAGCGCTACAACCATATATGAGTAAATATCTGTAAATTAATGTTTATTCCCCCCAGTTTAAACTATTTGTATATTTAGGTAAATGTTTATAAAGATTTGAACGTTTAAAGTATGTTGATTCAATGTTCACTTGTAGACCTTACAAAATCTCCTTGTATAAGAAAATGACTTCTAAATCACAAAAATATCCTTTGACTAGGAATCAAATAAAATCTGAAGGCACCTAGATAACATTACAATCGCGGGATTATATATGTAAATAGATTTATAATAGTTGCCTCTCCTTCATTAATGATAGTGAGCCTAGATGATACCCATTAGATAAAACTAATCTATCCACCTGTGCAGGGATGGAGGGAGGGGGGTCCTTGTGTGGGGAATTGCTCCCGGTCATTTTTTTTTTATCTATGGTAAATAAGAGAAAATATAGGAATAAATTTAGGAGTTACTACTTTATGGTCTTTTGCCCATCATCAAAATTTATGAGACTGCCCTGTTTCGTTTGAAACGCGGAAATACTATTTCATCCAATTCACATTCGCCGCCCCATACAAAACGCATTAATTTCTTGTTTTTTCTTTTGTGCTATGATGTATGACTTTAGAGATTATACATGTGGCGAATGTGGCGAATGTGGTTTGGCTGCGATAATGTTTCCCTATTTCAACAAAGTAGGGGATTCGGGTTCCAAATTTCTCTACTCTTTGAGAACTTTAGAAGCAACATGGATGTTCTTTTTTAACTAAGGGAATACCTTTTCTTTTCCTAAATGATAGAATCTTATGGCTCTCCCTCCCTCCCTCTCTGTCTCTGTGAAATGTCATTCTCATCCATCCAAATATACCATTCCACATCCAACCACAGTTAGAGAGTACCTAATGAAGCTCTTGAGTGGAGCCCACTTAATAAAATCACATAGGCTCGAAAAATGGGTCATCTAGGGCCAATGCTCTTGAGTGGGGCCTACTTTGAAAAATATAAACACCATAAAATAAATGCTCTAATTTTCTATGAAAAAAATATAACTCATTATGATATGGGGCCCAAGTCAAGTTGATCTATATGAAAAAGTTGAACTTGTTTATAAATATTTTATGGAATATTTATCTAAAAGTTAACAATCTTAAGCTAGGTCATTTGAGTGAAATTTTATAAGGTCTGCACACATTATGACGAGGCTGTTTTTCAACAATTTAGATGTTCTATTTGTGGGTTTATTGTCATGAAACTCTTCTATCATGTTTGTTCCTTTTCTCTTTTTACTATCTCGACTGTGTAGATGACATCTGTAGACATTAAAATAATCCTATCTCTTAATTTAACAACCTTAAAGTCTAACACTATTTTAACAATTGGGTAAAGGATCGATGAGCATTAAGATTCTTGGCATGGTGGCAAATCAAGGTGGGGATATAAGTATGAAAGGAGCTAAATTGATCAAAGGTTGGGCCATGTAGGCCCCATATAACTAGACTTTACATGTGATCTACTTATAAGAGAGATGTTTCCTGCAAGTGAATCTTATGTAAATAATAAGGGAATGGGTAATTTCTTGAATAGTTTCGATTTTTCATAAGTAGGCCCACTAACATTATTACTCGATCAACTTTGCCCCCACTAGAAGAAAGTCCTTGCTCCGTCCCTGCACCCGTGAGGCCCATACAGTTGTTGCACTTTTCAACTATAAAAGCAGCGCATATTACTACTACATAAGCTAACAAGGAAATGATTTGGTTGCAGGAGTTAATGAAAGAGCTGGGTAAGAAGCAAGAAATCTTGATAACAAGTTGTATAGTAATGGCAAGAGTGTTATTCATCTTGCGAAGAATTCAAGCTTTCATCCAAGAACCAAACACATTCGCATCAGATATCACTTCACAAGGTATCTTCTACAATAAAAGGTGTTGAGACTAGAGAAGATTCTATCAAGTCAGAATCCCACAAATATGTTTCCAAAGGTGGTGAATATAGATAAATTAAAGTTATGCTCATCTTCAGTTGGACTTCAAGCTTGAAGATAAGGTATCCAGATTCATAGCCGTGTTTTGCTACTGTCATTGTCATTCAGTATAATTAGTCTTCAAGTGGGAGATTGATGGGTTGGTAAGTCCTGATTTAGACATATTAATTATTTACAAGGGTAAATATGTAATCTGGCGATTAAGTCTGGATCCTTTATTATAAGGTCAAATACGACCGTTGTGGGTGTCTTGTTGAATTTAGGGTTTCATTTATTTTTCTAAGTGGGTGAGGGCATTGTGCTCTTGACGGAGAATGTGAGAAGGGTTTTTATACTCTCGGAAGCACAAGGACGAGGTTTGTTCCTCTTGTGGGATCTCCCAAAACAGTGAACCGGCTTGAATCTCCGTGGGCGTAGCCCACATCGGGTGAGCCACGTAAATCTCATGTGTTTACTGTGTAATTGGATTGTGCTCTTTGTTGATCACAAAGTCGTTCGATCCTTAACACTATATTCTCAAGTCCTCAAAGCTAAATATTATCCTACGAAAAACCTATGGGAGGCTAAGTTTAGAAATGGGAACTCCTGGTTTTGGAGGGGTTGTACAAGCTCTTTGTGATTCATTAATGATAAATTAGGATGAGTGCTAGGAAATGGTGGGAATATTTCAGTTTGGAAAAACAATTGGATCCCATTTGATGGGGGTCTTAGAAAGATAGTGTCACCAATTTCCAACCGAAATCTTATAGTCCTAGAGCTATGGGATGATAAGGGAGAGTGGCGTGAAAACTTAATAAAAAAAATTACCTTTTTTGATTCAATAGATGTTGATAGTATCTTAAAAATCTACATTCAAAGAGAGTAAAGAAATCATAACAAGGTATGGCCTTTCACTAAAAATGGCACCCTCTCAATTAAATCTACTTATAGGATTTTAGTTAATATGACATTGATGATCACAACTTCGGTTCTAATGGAAGTCCTTTTGGAGTATCCATCTACCGCAAAGAGTTCTACTATTTGGATTGAAGTGTCTCAAAAACACGATTCAAAGTATATGATCTTCTGCTAGAAAAAGGAGTGTAAGATCTTATTCAACAAATCTTTGTGTCATAATGCTATTTTCCCTATATGTGAAAATCATGAGGAGTCAATTGAACATGTTGTATTCCTATGCAATCCTGCTAGGGCCGCTTGGTTTGGCTCAAATCTAGACCTTATGAATCGCTAAGTCTCATCATCGATGATTTTGGAGTGGTGGAAAGAATTCCATAGGATGTGAGTCGACTTCTAATGAAATGGTGAATCAAACTAAAGCCTGTGTCTTAGCCATATCGTGCGTGGGTAGTGTGGAAAGCCAAAAGTGATTTCATATTTAAGGGTGTTGAGATAAACTCCTTTAAAATAATAAAATATACTAGTATGCTGGTGTCTAGGTAAAAAATCCAAGTTCAGTCAATACACCCCACAAAGAGATTATTAATCCTAGATTCTAGTTCTTAAAAGGATGTGGCCTTGGTTTTTTCAGATGCATCATTGAGAAAATCTGATGGAAAATGTTGTTTTGTTTTTGCTATTGGACTTTGATATTGTCCATATAGGTTCAGTGAAAGATCCAAATGTCTCTTCCCCTAAAGAGGCTGAAAAGAGAGTCATTCTCGCTTCACTTGGGTTTCAACAAGATTAGTATATTGTCGGATGCACTTGAAGTCGTGCAGGCTGTTAAAGGGACTTCTGATTGGTCCCTCAACTCAGTTTTATTTGATATTACTGCTCCTTTTTGTCCTGTTGATTTGATAGATGTCCTTTATATTCATATAGTGTTTAATCAGGCCCCATGAGTGTGCTAAGCTGGGTAATGTAATGAGTTTGGAGTCTATTGTTGCTAGGGATTGTCATATTGTGTGATTGTTGTTGGGCCCTGTGTCTTGGTCGTCATTTTTTTTTTCAATGAAGCTGCTTATTTCTTAAAAAAAAAAAATTATAAGTTGAGTTTGGTCTATAATTCTCCACCCAAATAATAAATGATTGAGGTTAGGTTTAGCCTACTCAGATCACAAGTAATGTAGATCCTAACCTGAGTCATTTTGT